>VHQL01000447.1:0-12135 GCA_014673565.1 Sebastes schlegelii
ATGTCATCGTCCTTTGATGTGATGTCTTCGTCCTTTGATGTGATGTCATCGTCCTTTGATGTTTTCACACATTCTGGAACATTAGGCTAGTTTGGATAGACACATTGAAGCGTGCTGCCACAATACACTCACAGTTGACTTCTCTTACTCAGTTGGATATTTGTAACATCCATATTTTTTTCTTCAAAATAATGCTTCTTTTCAAGAATATATCTGGTATTGATCTAGTAGTTGTTTTTAACTTTAAAAACAAATTATTGTCTTAACATACTTGATCATTGTATCTCCCATGCCAGGTAAATATGAGTTGGATGCACTCGCATTGCTCAACACACAGCTTCACAATGTACACCAGACACTGCTGCACATTCACACTGCCACTTTTCTGGACATTTAATTTAGTTTTCCATACAGTCATTTTGAACATTCATAATGCCTTTCATGTATTACAGTGATGTCATCATCCTTTAATGATATGTCATCGTCCTTTGATGTGATGACATCGTCCTTTGATGTTTTCACACATTCTGGAACATGAGTCTAGTTTGGGTATACATTTCAAGCGTGCTGCTAAAATACACTCACAGTACACAGTTTTTACTCTGTTGGATATTTGTAAAATGCATATATTTTTCTTCAAAATAATGCTTCTTTTCAAGAATATGGCTGGTATTGATCTGTGTATCTTTATAACTATAAAAAAATGTTTTCATAACATACTTGATCATTGTATCTCCCATGCCAGGTAAATATGAGTTGGATGCAACTGGCATTGCTCAACACACAGCTTCACAACGGTCACCAGACACTGCTGCACAGCAATACTGCCACTTTTCTGGCCATTTAAATTTTGTTTTCCATACGTCATTTTGAATATTCATACATATCCTTTTAAGTATGACAGTGATGTCATCGTCCTTTGATGTGATGTCATCGTCCTTTGATGTGATGTCATCGTCCTTTGATGTGATGTCATCGTCCTTTGATGTAATGTCTTCGTCTTTTGATGTGATATCATCCGTCCATTTGATGTGATGTTCATCGTCTTTTGATGTTTTCACACATTCTGGAACATAGGCTAGTTTGGATAGACACATTAAAGCGTGCTGCCCACAATACACTCACAGTTGACAATCTGTACTCAGTTGGATATTTGTAACATACATATTTTTTCTTCAAATAATGCTTCTTTTCAAGAATATGGCTGGTATTGATCTGTGTATCTTTATAACTATAAAAAAATATTGTCATGAAATACTTGATCATTGTATCTCCATGCCAGGTAAATATGAGTTGGATGCAACTGACATTGCTCAACACACAGCTTCACAACGGTCACCAGACACTGCTGCGCAGCAATACTGCCCACTTTTCTGGACATTTAAATTTTGTTTTCCATACGTCATTTTGAATATTCATACATATCCTTTTAAGTATGACAGTGATGTCATCGTCCTTTGATGTGATGTCATCGTCCTTTGATGTGATGTCATCGTCTTTGATGTTTTCACACATTCTGGAACATTAGGCTAGTTTGGATAGACACATTAAAGCGTGCTGCCATAATACACTCACAGTTGACAATCTGTACTCAGTTGGATATTTCTAACATACATATTTTTTTCTTCAAAATAATGCTTCTTTTCAAGAATATGGCTGGTATTAATCTTTATTTGTTTTTAACTTTAAAAAAAAATTATTGTTATGAAATACTTGATGATTGTATCTCCTATGCCAGGTAAATATGAGTTGGATGCAACTCGCATTGCTCAACACACAACATACACCAGACACTGCTGCACAGCAACACTGCCACTTTTCTGTACATTTAAATTTAGTTTTCCATACATCATTTTGAATATTCATACATATCCTTTTATTTATTTCAGTGATGTCATCGTCCTTTGATGTGATGTCATCGTCCTTTGATGTGATGTCTTCGTCCTTTGATGTGATGTCATCGTCCTTTGATGTGATGTCATCGTCCTTTAATGTTGTCACACATTCTGGAACATTAGGCTAGTTTGGATAGACACATTGAAGCGTGCTGCCACAATACACTCACAGTTGACTTCTCTACTCAGTTGGATATTTGTAACATCCATATTTTTTTCTTCAAAATAATGCTTCTTTTCAAGAATATATCTGGTATTGATCTGTAGTTGTTTTTAACTTTAAAAACAAATTATTGTCTTAACATACTTGATCATTGTATCTCCCATGCCAGGTAAATATGAGTTGGATGTGTCATAGCCCGGCTCCTAGGCCATGACAAATACGGGAAAGGATGCAGTGATTGATTATAAATTAAAGATATTTATTACAAATAAATTAAGGATATACAGAAATAACTACAAATGTGGAGTGTGTCAGTCAGTAACATCAGTAATGTAGATGTGGATGTGTGAGCATGATGAAGTGTGATGTGTTGTAAGTGGAAACTAAAGAAAAGTCAAACAAAGGCAGCCCGGCAGGTTCTGACAGGGATGAGTCCAGGTGAAGGAAAAAAGGGGCAGAGCAGCACTTGATTGGGGCTTTCATACTCAGGACGCGCCAGCATCAGGTGCTCTGCATCAGGCATCCTCTCCCGTGATACCTTCAAGGACACAGGGAAAGAATGAATGGCCAAATCCACACTGGCATCTCAGTAGTGAGGCAGGGGCCGTCACAGATGCAACTCGCATTGCTCAACACACAGCTTCACAATGTACACCAGACACTGCTGCACAGCAACACTGCCACTTTTCTGGACATTTAAATTTAGTTTTCCATACATCATTTTGAACATTCATACATGCCTTTTCATGTATTACAGTGATGTCATCATCATTTAATGATATGTCATCAGTCCTTTGATGTGATGTACATCGTCCTTTGATGTTTTCACACATTCTGGAACATGAGTCTAGTTTGGGTATACATTTGAAGCGTGCTGCTAAAATACACTCACAGTAGACAAGTCTTTACTCATGTTGGATATTTGTAACATACATATATTTTTCTTCAAAATAATGCTTCTTTTCAAGAATATGGCTGGTAATGAACTGTGTATCTTTATAACTATAAAAAAATGATTTTCATAACATACTTGATCATTGTATCTCCCATGCCAGGTAAATATGAGTTGGATGCAACTGGCATTGCTCAACACACAGCTTCACAACGGTCACCAGACACTGCTGCGAAGCAATACTGCCACTTTTCTGGACATTTAAATTTTGTTTTCCATACGTCATTTTGAATATTCATACATATCCTTTAAGTATGACAGTGATGTCATCGTCCTTTGATGTGATGTCATCGTCCTTTGATGTGATGTCTTCGTCCTTTGATGTGATGTCATCGTCCTTTGATGTTTTCACACATTCTGGAACATTAGGCTAGTTTGGATAGACACATTGAAGCGTGCTGCCACAATACACTCACAGTTGACTTCTCTTCTCAGTTGGATATTTGTAACATCCATATTTTTTTCTTCAAAATAATGCTTCTTTTCAAGAATATATCTGGTATTGATCTGTAGTGTTTTTTAACTTTAAAACAAAATTATTGTCTTAACATACTTGATCATTGTATCTCCCATGCCAGATAAATATGAGTTGGATGCAACTCGCATTGCTCAACACACAGCTTCACAATGTACACCAGACACTGCTGCACATTAACACTGCCACTTTTCTGGACATTTAAATTTAGTTTTCCATACATCATTTCCAATATTTATACATATCCTTTTATTTATTTCAGTGATGTCATCGTACTCTGATGTAATGTCTTCGTCCTATGATGTGATGTCATCATCATTTGATGTGATGTCATCGTCCTTTGATGTTGTCACACATTCTTGAACATTAGGCTAGTTTGGATAGATATATTGAAGCGTGCTGCCACAATACACTCACAGTTGACATCTCTACTAAGTTGGATATTTGTAACATACATATTTTTTTCTTCAAAATAATGCTTCTTTTCAAGAATATGGATGGTATTAATCTGTATTTGTTTTTAACATTAAAAAAAATGTATTGTCATAAAATACTTGATCATTGTATCTCCCATGCCAGGTAAACAGGAGTTGGATGCAACTCGCATTGCTCAACACACAGCTTCACAACGGTCACCAGACACTGCTGCACAGCAATACTGCAACTTTTCTGGACATTTAAATGTAGTTTTCCATACGTCATTTCGAATATTCATACATATATTCATCATGTATTACAGTGATGTCATCGTCCTTTGTTGTGATGTCATCGTCCTTTGATGTGATGTCATCGTCCTTTGATGTGATGTCTTCGTCCTTTGATGTGATGTCATCGTCCTTTGATGTGATGTCATCATCTTTTGATGTTTTCACACATTCTGGAACATTAGTCTAGTTTGGATAGAAACATTGAAGTGTGCTGCCACAATGCACTCACAGTTGACATCTCTACTAAGTTGGATATTTGTAACATACATATTTTTTTCTTCAAAATAATGCTTCTTTTCAAGAATATGGATGGTATTAATCTGTATTTGTTTTTAACATTAAAAAAAATTTATTGTCATAAAATACTTGATCATTGTATCTCCCATGCCAGGTAAACAGGAGTTGGATGCAACTCGCATTGCTCAACACACAGCTTCACAACGGTCACCAGCCACTGCTGCACAGCAATACTGCAACTTTTCTGGACATTTAAATTTAGTTTTTCATACATCATTTCGAATATTCATACATATCCCTTATTTATTTCAGTGATGTCATCGTCCTCTGATGTGATGTCATCGTCCTTTGATGTGATTTCATCGTCCTCTGATGTGATGTCATCGTCCTTGATGTGGTGTCATGTCCTTTGATGTTTTCACACATTCTGGAACATTAGGCTAGTTTGGATAGACACATTGAAACGTGCTGCCACAATACACTCACAGTTGACAATCACTACTCAGTTGGATATTTGTAACATACATATTTTTTCTTCAAATAATGTTTCTTTTCAAGAACATGGCTGGTATTAATCTGTATTTGTTTTAACTTTAAAGGTCTCATATTATGCTCATTTCCAGGTTAATAGATGTATTTTAATGTTGCACTAGAACATGTTTACATGCTGCAATGTTCAAAAAACCCTTTATTCTTCTCATAGTGTCTCTCACTCAGCCTGCATTTAGCCTCTTTCTGAGAGATCCTGATTTACAGCCTGTCTCCTCCCACTCTGCTCTGATTGGTCAGCGTTTCTGTCAATCAAACGTCCTCAACATAGCGTCACTCTCTCCCCCTCCCCCTGAGCTCAGCTCTGCTCTCACAGAGAGAGAGAGAGAGAGCGAGAGCTTTGACTGTAAGGAGAGGGAGAAGCAGCTAGAATAGAGCTTATAAACCACTTTAAAGTTTATAAACCAGAAACTTCACCCAGCGCACGTTACCGGAGGAATCTGATCAGAAATCGGCGACACATGATGAACATCTGCGGTCCAGACTCCAGGTTCTCCTGACGGTTTCTCGCAGGTAAATAATGTTATTTATATCTCTGTTAGTTAGCTCAGTGTTTACCTTCTGCATCAACTCTGTAAACCGTAAACACACACTCTGTTTTACGTCTGTCTTTACAGATCCATCTGTGAGAAATGACCGACAGAATCATCCCAGAGGAGAGCAGACAGCTGAGAGCAGATGGGAGATACAGAGCTAACCCGTTAGCATGTAGCTAACCCGTTAGCATGTAGCTACATGTAGCTACATGCTAACGGGTTAGCTACATGCTACCGCTATGTGACGGTGTGTAAACACAGCGACCATCAGGGTGGAAAATAGAAGATGTGAAACAGTAGTCAGTTCATTATTTCTGCTAAAAGATAAATGTATGGAAGATCAGAGTAATGGTATATTAGTTACAGTAGGAGCTGTCTCTGTGTTACCATGACTACAGGCCACCGGAGCTTAGCTTACCGTAGTTTACCAGAGCTGAAGACTTTCTCCTGTACCATGTCAACATAACTAACTAACAGGTGAGATGATTACAAATGCTGTGAATAATTAATATTGTCATCTGTCTACTCAAATAAAGTTTGACTGTGAAACAGAAATGTGTTGTGTTGCTTACAGTCACTACTACCTGTACTCTTCTACATGCATTATATCAAATATATATAATATATAAATATCATCTGTTTAAACAGTGTAATTACATAAAGCCTTGTGAAAGAACATGTTATATTTAGATGATGGGAGTACATGAAGCCTGTTCTGCTGGTTCTTGCAGACTAACAGTAGGAGCTACTTTGCTCAAGTTCGGTTGAGGAGGAGAGACAGTGACGCTGTGGGGCGGGGTCAGCTACTGAAGGTTCTGCTCTGGTTCCACCAGGAAACCCTTATATGGCTAATTCTCTAATGACGTCAAAAGAAAAGCTGCGCAGCGTTTTTCGACACCCATTTCAGGACAAACAGAGCAGGAGAAAAAGAGAGAGGATGGTCTTTTATGATACTATGGTGACTTGTAGACACACTGGGGACAGATATTGATGTTTAAAAGACATGGAAAAGTGCATTTTGCATAATAGGTGACCTTTAAAAAAAAATTATTGTCATGAAATACTTGTTCATTGTATCTCCCATGCCAGGTAAATATGAGTTGGATGCAACTCGCATCGCTCAACACACAGCTTCACAACGAACACCAGACACTGCTGCACAGCAACACTGCCACTTTTCTGGACATTTAAATTTAGTTTTCCATACGTCATTTTGAATATTCATACATATCATTTTATGTAATACAGTGATGTCATCGTCCTTTGATGTTTTCACACATTCTGGAACAATAGCCTAGTTTGGATAGACACATTGAAGCGTGCTGCCACAATACACTCACAGTTGACAATCTCTACTCAGTTGGATATTTGTAACATACATATTTTTTTCTTCAAAATAATGCTTCTTTTCAAGAATATGGTTTGTATTAATATGTATTTGTTTTTAACTTTAAAAAAAATTATTGTCATAAAATACTTGATCATTGTATCTCCCATGCCAGGTAAATATGAGTTGGATGCAACTAGCATTGCTCAACACACAGCTTACCAACGTACACCAGACACTGCTGCACAGCAACACTGCCACTTTTCTGGACATTTAAATTGAGTTTTCCATACGTCATTTTGAATATTCATACATATCCTTTTATGTATTACAGTGATGTCATCATCCTTTGATGTGATGTCATCGTCCTTGGATGTTATGTCATTGTCCTTTATATGTTGTCACACATTCTGGAACATTAGGCTAGTTTGGATAGACACATTGAAGCGTGCTGCCACAATACACTCACAATTGACATTTCTACTCAGTTGGATATTTGTAACATACATAGTTTTTTCTTCAAAATAATGCTTCTTTTCAAGAATATGGCTGGTTTTAATCTGTATTTGTTTTAACTTTAAAAATTAATATTGTCAGGAAATACTTGATCATTGTATCTCCCATGCCAGGTAAATATGAGTTGGATGCAACTCGCATTGCTCAACACACAGCTTCACAACGGTCACCAGACACTGCTGCACAGCAACACTGCCACTTTTCTGGACATTTAAATTTAGTTTTCCATACGTCATTTTGAATATTTATACATGTCCTTTTATGTATTACAGTGATGTCATCGTCCTTTGATGTGATGTCATCGTCCTTTGATGTGATGTCATCGTCCTTTAATGTGATGTCATTGTCCATTAATGTTGTCACACATTCTGGAACATTAGACTAGTTTGGGTAGACACTGAAGCGTGCTGCTACAATACACTCACAGTTGACAATCTCTACTCTGTTGGATATTTGTAACATACAATTTTTTTTCTTCAAAATAATGCTTCTTTTCAAGAATATGGCTGGTATAAATCTGTATTTCTTTATAACTTTAAAAAAAATGATTGTCATAACATACTTTTTAACTGGAGGGGATCTTGATAAAAGGGGACTATCTAACTTGGTCTGGCGTGAACATCAAAAACAAATGCTTAAAGAACATTACATTGGCAGAAGGCATTTATTCTGCTTAATTTTCCTTATGGCTTCTGAGGTTTCTTCATCAGCCTCGATTTTTAGCATGACTTGATTCAGACATAAAACAAATATGCTTCACACACCCCGCTGACGGGTAATGTTTTCTATCTTCTTGGCTTTTTTTCTCCTTCTACTTCTTTAAATACCTTTTCTTCTTCTCCACTGAAGAATAGGAGCAATCTGATTCTGAGTCTGAATCTTTCTTGAACTTCCTCTTCTTCTTCTTCTTCTTCTTCTTCTTCTTCTTATTCTTCTTTCTCTCAATTGAAGAATCACAGCTATCTGAGTCTGACCTGGAGTGAGATTCTGAGTCTTGTAAGGAGATTACAGTATTAGAAGTCCCCTTCTCGCCATCTTCACTGCAGTGATTTCCTTTTTGGAGACCAAATAAAACAAGTGGGGTATTTATCAATTACTATCAAATTCATGCAAAAGCTACGGAGGCAAGGGATGGCAGTCCACTAGATCGACTTCATAGTTTTACACATATTGTACACTCAAATGACAACAAAGTCCCGGCGGCCCGTAATGTTAGCATTTCGTTATAACTGTGAAGGTAGCAGTAGTACAGCTGTGTACAGTTTAGACGGTGAATAAATGCTATAACTCCTCAAGACCCAAGCCAAGTTCCTGTGTCTTGCTGCCACCTGCTGATAAAGGGCAGAGGTTAGTCCAGGAGTTATCGACAACTTCGACCCAGGGTCACTAAGGTGGGCTGTTAAGGTGGACCAACTATTTTCAATGTGATAAGCGGCTGCTGAGTGAAGTGTGACACCTAGAGGTGAAGTTTGGTATATCGGTCTGGTCCGGTGTTGAGGCTTAATATCAAACCAGTTTTCCAGGTTTTACACCGGCCCAATTCTAGTTTTATGGTTTATGGTCTACATGCTTCAGTGGTAGAAAATCACATGATGGCGTATTTGCTCAGACTTTAAAGGGGAACTACACCCATTTTCAAAATTCATACATGTTATTGCTATGGTCTAAGACAGTCCAAAGAATATAAGTAAAGTTAACAACTCCAAATCCAAAAAGTAGAGTGCTAAAAATCAAACTTGTGATATCATAGTGTATAAAGTGTGGATCTGCTCCATAGTCAATGAATTGGGAAATATGTTATAGAGACAGAGCGCATTTAAGGCCCGCCCACACCGAAGGGGAAAACAGTTAATAGCTCTCCATTGACTTTGTATTGCGTGAAGGTGCCTCTTTGACTATTCCCTCTGCTAGCAAACGGCAGAAACATGCCTAAATGCTGCTGTGTGGTGGGATGCACTGACAACAGGTTAAAGAACCCAGAACTAAGTTTTTAAAAGCTGCAGAACTGAAAACAAATGATGATACAGGCAATGCGACTTGAGGCATCAGCAGGAAGAATAGGAAGACTGTGGGATCCTGACACTCAGTAGGCCTAACGTCAAGTGTGCAGCAAACATGTTGTCCAAATATCAGTTTTAGTCTAACTCTATTTCTGTAAGTTAAGCTAAAGCATTTAGACTATATGCAACTTGTGTTACAGTGGAATGTGGATAAATCAGAAAGCTATGCATTATCATGTTTGCAAGTGCCTTAACTAACTAACTAACTGCTAACACATAGCTAACATTAGCTTGCTAACAGCTAACTTCATCATCTTCATCCATCTTCATTTGAGTTTTAAACTGCACCCTGCTACACATCAGATGCTCAAATAATCCTTTGACATGCTGAGATCTGATGTTTTTAGCTAGCTAGCTAACTACAAGCATCGTGTTAGCGTTTCAGCCCTTGGTTGCATATTGAGGCACAGATTGTTTTCCCCTCCGCTGGGCATGATTTTCAGAGTATTGATAGATAGTTTAGTATAGATAATGTAAGATTAGATTTATTTTATACAGTATACATATGGTATTCTGCTCCTTAAGTTGGATCTGGAACTATATAATATGGCGCACCTTACTTGCTTGTAAGGTGAGTGATGATTAAGACTGACGGAGTGATATGAAGTAAGAAGTGATGTTCCACCTTTAGGTTATCGGTGTGCAATTGTCCTACGTTGAGTTGAGACATTAAAGTGGATCCTGTTGCACAGACGGAGCTCTCCCCGTGCTCTTGCTTTACCCACAGCCCTACAGTAGTTTAATTCAGTAACATGTACGTTTCGAGTTAAGACAACGAGAAGCCTGCCTTACACTAACACCGAGAGCAGCCAGGGGAATGTTGTGAGTTTATAGGTACAGTTTCACAACTGAGAACACTACAATAGAATAAAGATCATTTGGGTATAAAAAGGAAAACAAACTTTCTGTGGGACCACACAATCAGTCTCCCATTCTTTGTCTATGTAGCAGCTCCACACTTTGTACCCTATGACATCACCAGTTTGAGACTTACTTCTCTGGTTTCTGGCTCTGAGAGAGAGGAGCTCATGGTTACACATACTGATTGAACTTTCCAAGGCTATGGAGATAACTGTTCATCATTTAGGTGGCGTTTACCTTTAAGGAGAGCTAGGCCCGACCCATCCATATTATTCCTCTGGTGTAAGGTAGGGATGCTCATTTTGAAAAACATTCTCAACCGATAACCGAACCTCGTTAACCGATCATTAACCGTTAACCGACAAGATTAGTGCCTCGCATACAGCGGTGCGCCAGCTGCAGGAGCACAACAGAAGACTGAGTCTCCAGTTCACCGTCAGGAGAGTTACTGTAGCAGCCACGGTGCTGCGTTCACTGTCCCCAGTTCACCGTCAGGAGAGTTACTGTAGCAGCCACGGTGCTGCGTTCACTGTCCCCAGTTCACCGTCAGGAGAGTTACTGTAGCAGCCACGGTGCTGCGTTCACTGTCCCCAGTTCACCGTCAGGAGAGTTACTGTAGCAGCCACGGTGCTGCGTTCACTGTCCCCAGTTCACCGTCAGGAGAGTTACTGTAGCAGCCACGGTGCTGCGTTCACTGTCCCCAGTTCACCGTCAGGGAGCGTTAACTTAGCAGCTACGATGCTGCGTGTAGTGTCGCGGACATGCAGCCACCTTCCCAGTAAAAGAGTCCTCCATACATTTTTTAGTTTAGACAGGTTGTCAACTGTAGCAGCCACGGTGCTGCGTTCACTGTCTACAGT
The DNA here is from genome assembly GCA_014673565.1 of Sebastes schlegelii. Taxonomy (NCBI): domain Eukaryota; kingdom Metazoa; phylum Chordata; class Actinopteri; order Perciformes; family Sebastidae; genus Sebastes; species Sebastes schlegelii. The sequence continues at coordinate 11,139 of VHQL01000447.1, forward strand.
TCACCGTCAGGAGAGTTACTATAGCAGCCACGGTGCTGCGTTCACTGTCCCCAGTTCACCGTCAGGAGAGTTACTGTAGCAGCCACGGTGCTGCGTTCACTGTCCCCAGTTCACCATCAGGACAGTTACTGTAGCAGCCACGGTGCTGCGTTCACTGTCCCCAGTTCACCATCAGGACAGTTACTGTAGCAGCCACGGTGCTGCGTTCACTGTCTACAGTTCACCGTCAGGAGAGTTACGGAAGCAGCCACGGTGCTGCGTTCACTGTCCCCAGTTCACTGTCAGGAGAGTTACTGTAGCAGCCACGGTGCTGCGTTCACTGTCTCCAGTTCACCGTCAGGGAGCGTTAACTTAGCAGCTACGATGCTGCGTGTAGTGTCGCGGACATGCAGCCACTTTCCCAGTAAAAGAGCTCCTCCATACATTTAGTTTAGTTTAGCAGGTTGTCAGCTGTGTGTCTGCTGTACACTCTGTCAAAGCTTCTACCTTCTCCTCCACATTCTGAGCACTCAACTTATACATCTTTATTTCAACTTATACATCTTATTTCAACTTATACATCTTTATTTCTACTTTGGCTTTGACAAGTTCTACTTTGGCATAAGCCACATTCACCTGTTGGGGTCACTGCAGTCTGGTCTCCTGCAATTAAGACAGAACATATTACAAAAATAATTTACTTTTCAGTTAGTCCCAAGTTGTTCTCTAATTTGGCATTTCACAAGTCCAACCAGATTCTCAAGGCACAGAGGCTTATAGTTATGATATTCCATTCTGCAGATTGTGTCATGATTATATTGTTATTATACATATTTGCTGTATAGCACATATTACAGAATGACTAATAAAAGGAATAATAATAATTAATAATAATTAAAATAATTATTATGCTACAATAGAGATAACCGCCAAGTGTGTGCATGGGTAAGAATCCAAGTGTGTGAGTCTTCACGTCGAGCAGTAATAACGATCGAGCTCAGAATGGATGTAAAAGTAA
>VHQL01000448.1:0-11606 GCA_014673565.1 Sebastes schlegelii
AAAAAACAAATACAGATTAATACCAGCCATATTCTTGAAAAGAAGCATTATTTTGAAGAAAAAAATATGTATGTTACAAATATCCAACTGAGTAGAGATTGTCAACTGTGCGTGTATTTTAGCAGCACGCTTCAAATGTCTACCCAAACTAGCCTAATGTTCCAGAATGTGTGAAAACATCTAAGGATGATTTCATCACATCAAAGGACGATGACATCTAATCGAAGGACGATGACATCAGTGTATGAATATTCGAAATGACGTATGGAAAACTACATTTAAATGTCCAGAAAAGTTGCAGTATTGCTGTGCAGCAGTGTCTGGTGACCGTTGTGCGAGGTGCATCCAACTCCTGTTTACCTGGCATGGGAGATACAATGATCAAGTATTTTATGAAAATACATTTGTTTTAATGTTAAAAACAAATACAGATTAATACCAGCCATATTCTTGAAAAGAAGCATTATTTTGAAGAAAAAAATATGTATGTTACAAATATCCAGCTGAGTAGAGATGTCAACTATGAGTGTATTGTGGCAGCACGCTTCAATATGTCTATCCAAACTAGCCTAATGTTCCAGAATGTGTGACAACATCAAAGGACGATGACATCACACCAAAGGATGATGACATCACATCAAAGGACGAAGACATCACATCAAAGGACGATGACATCACATCAAAGGAAGATGACATCACTGTCATACTTAAAAGGATATGTATGAATATTCAAAATGACGTATGAAAAACAAAATTTAAATGTCCAGAAAAGTGGCAGTGTTGCTGTGCAGCAGTGTCTGGTGTTCGTTGTGAAGCTGTGTGTTGAGCAATGCGAGTTGCATCCAACACATATTTACATGGCATGGGAGATACAATGATCAAGTATTTTACGACAATAATTTTTTTAAAAGTTAAAAACAAATACAGATTAATACCAGCCATGTTCTTGAAAAGAAACATTATTTTGAAGAAAAAAATATGTATGTTACAAATATCCAACTGAGTAGAGATTGTCAACCGTGAGTGTATTGTGGCAGCACGCTTCAATGTGTCTATCCAAACTAGCCTAATTTTCCAGAATGTGTGAAAACATATAAAGGACAATGACATCACATCCAAGGACGATGACATCACTGTATTACATAAAAGGATATGTATGAATATTCAAAATGACGTATGGAAAACAAAATTTAAATGTCCAGAAAAGTGGCAGTGTTGCTGTGCAGCAGTGTCTTGTGTACGTTGTGAAGCTGTGTGTTGAGTGATGCGAGTTGCATCCAACTCATATTTACCTGGCATGGGAGATACATGATCAAGTATGTTAAGACAATAACTTTTTTTTTAAATTAAAAACAAATACAGATTAATACCAACCATATTCTTAAAAGAAGCATTATTTTGAAGAAAAAAATATTTATGTTACAAATATCCAACTGAGTAGAGATTGTCAACCGTGAGTGTATTGTGGCAGCACGCTTCAATGTGTCTATCCAAACTAGCCTAATTTTCCAGAATGTGTGAAAACATATAAAGGACAATGACATCACATCAAAGGACGATGACATCACTGTATTACATAAAAGGATATGTATGAATATTCAAAATGACGTATGGAAAACTAAATTTAAATGTCCAGAAAAGTGGCAGTGTTGCTGTGCAGCAGTGTCTTGTGTACGTTGTGAAGCTGTGTGTTGAGTGATGCGAGTTGCATCCAACTCATATTTACCTGGCATGGGAGATACATGATCAAGTATGTTAAGACAATAACTTTTTTTTTAAATTAAAAACAAATACAGATTAATACCAACCATATTCTTAAAAGAAGCATTATTTTGAAGAAAAAAATATTTATGTTACAAATATCCAACTGAGTAGAGATTGTCAACGTGAGTGTATTGTGGCAGCACGCTTCAATGTGTCTATCCAAACTAGCCTAATGTTCCAGAATGTGTGAAAACATCAAAGGACGATGACATCACATCAAAGGACGATGACATCACATCAAAGGACGATGACATCACTGTATTACATAAAAGGATATGTATGAATATTCAAAATGACGTATGGAAAACTAAATTTAAATGTCCAGAAAAGTGGCAGTGTTGCTGTGCAGCAGTGTCTGGTGTACGTTGTGAAGCTGTGTGTTGAGTGATGCGAGTTGCATCCAACTCATATTTACCTGGCATGGGAGATACAATGATCAAGTATTTCATGACAATAATTAATTTTTAAAGTTAAAACAAATACAGATTAATACCAGCCATATTCTTGAAAAGAAACATTATTTTGAAGAAAAAAATATGTATGTTACAAATATCCAACTGAGTAGAGATTGTCAACCGTGAGTGTATTGTGGCAGCACGCTTCAATGTGTCTATCCAAACTAGCCTAATTTTCCAGAATGTGTGAAAACATATAAAGGACAATGACATCACATCCAAGGACGATGACACCACTGTATTACATAAAAGGATATGTATGAATATTCAAAATGACGTATGGAAAACTAAATTTAAATGTCCAGAAAAGTGGCAGTGTTCTGTGCAGCAGTGTCTGGTGTACGTTGTGAAGCTGTGTGTTGAGTGATGCGAGTTGCATCCAACTCATATTTACCTGGCATGGGAGATACATGATCAAGTATGTTAAGACAATAACTTTTTTTTTAAATTAAAAACAAATACAGATTAATACCAACCATATTCTTAAAAGAAGCATTATTTTGAAGAAAAAAATATTTATGTTACAAATATCCAACTGAGTAGAGATTGTCAACCGTGAGTGTATTGTGGCAGCACGCTTCAATGTGTCTATCCAAACTAGCCTAATGTTCCAGAATGTGTGAAAACATCAAAGGACGATGACATCACATCAAAGGACGATGACATCACATCAAAGGACGATGACATCACTGTATTACATAAAAGGATATGTATGAATATTCAAAATGACGTATGGAAAACTAAATTTAAATGTCCAGAAAAGTGGCAGTGTTGCTGTGCAGCAGTGTCTGGTGTACGTTGTGAAGCTGTGTGTTGAGTGATGCGAGTTGCATCCAACTCATATTTACCTGGCATGGGAGATACAATGATCAAGTATTTCATGACAATAATTAATTTTTAAAGTTAAAACAAATACAGATTAATACCAGCCATATTCTTGAAAAGAAACATTATTTTGAAGAAAAAAATATGTATGTTACAAATATCCAACTGAGTAGAGATTGTCAACCGTGAGTGTATTGTGTCAGCACGCTTCAATGTGTCTATCCAAACTAGCCTAATGTTCCAGAATGTGTGAAAACATATTAAGGACAATGACATCACATCCAAGGACAATGACATCACTGTATTACATAAAAGGATATGTATGAATATTCAAAATGACGTATGGAAAACTAAATTTAAATGTCCAGAAAAGTGGCAGTGTTCTGTGCAGGTGTACGTTGTGAAGCTGTCTGTTGAGCGATGCGAGTTGCATCCAACTCATATTTACCTGGCATGGGAGATACATGATCAAGTATGTTAAGACAATAACTTTTTTTTTAAATTAAAAACAAATACAGATTAATACCAACCATAATCTTAAAAGAAGCATTATTTTGAAGAAAAATATATGTATGTTTGTGACGACCCCTCCCCACCACTAGGTGTGTGTTGGCTCTTTTGTTTCTTGCAGGCTCTGGTTGAGGCGGGGACATGAGGACATGATGGGTTGATGAGCTACACCTGGGCCCGGTGTAGCGCTGACTATAAAACCCTCTTCGCCATTCAGAACGCGCTCTCTCTCCATTCACGCACATCTCTCCATTCCTGTGGACATCACGGCGCGGCTATTCTTCCTCTTTTTCTACATGCACTCACACACACGCATCCATGCACTCCTACACCACTGACTACTGTTACTGAGCTTTACATTTATTCATGAATTAGTGTTTTGTAAATAAACTTTGATACTTTTTGCATTTACCTCGTCTCCACTCCCATTTTTGTTACAGCCTAAGAGCCGGGTTGTAACAAATGGGGGCTCGTCTATTTTGGTGGATTTAGTTTCTCATGTAGTAAGGGGTCTGTTGGGCGGAGTTAGTGAGAAGGACCGGTTGTAGTGTGACTCGACACACAGCTGTTGCCAATTTCAGGAGCGTTTTTTGTCAATGAGTGCTCAGCTAAATGTTTGGGAGTAGCGTTGACGAGGGTAAGTGCTGTTTGTGGTCATTTCAGTGAAGCCGCTGGTTGTTTGTTAGTGTCGCCAGGTTTGATGTGCTGGTGATGTTTGGCAGTGAGTTCAGCAGCCAGGTCCAGCCACTGTAAGTTACCGGTGTTTCTGTCCCTGTTAGGCTTCAGTGCGGACTCCCTTTGGAGTTTGTGGGGTGGTTTTAGTGTGGTGTGAACGTGGTTAGAGCTGCTGTCAGCTCGGGAGCACGGCCGAGGCTGCGGGGGAAGTTGCCGGTTGCTGGATGCTTCGCCGGGCCGTTAGAGGGACGGTGCACGGTGACGTCACGGCTGTGCGGGGGGGCTGTGTGAGCTCAGCGTGCCGTGTGTGTTTTTGTCGCGTCAGTAGAGGATTGTGCGTGTAGGTAAGTGAGTTACGGCGAGTGTAGAGGAGTTTTTGAGAGCGCCATCGGAGGAGCTGCTGGACAGCTGCTCACGTGAACAGTTAATCCGTATTGCCGAACATTTTAATTTAGATGTTGGTGATAAGAGGATGAAGGACAAAATTAAAGGTATTGTTAAAGCCAATCTCACTGATAGGGGTATTTTCAGAGGTAAAATGTATACTGTTGGTCCTGAGGTGGACAGTGTTGATGTGTCTGGCTGCAGAGATACAGGTCTGACTTTTGAGCAGAGGAGAGAGCTGTTGCTACTGCAGACAGAGATGGAGAAGCTGGCAGTGGAGAAACTGAGGAGAGAGGCAGAACTTAAAAGGCTGGAGATAGAACACAGGTTGAGTTTACCTGCTGGAGGTGCTAGCCGTGCCTCTGACTTCTCTGGTAGATCGACTTCGTCATTTGATGTTGCCAGTAATCTGCGGTTAGTTCCTCAGTTTAGTGAGCGAGACCCAGACACCTTTTTCTCATTGTTTGAGCGTGTAGCTGAGAGCAGAGAGTGGTCTGATGCTGATCGTACATTATTATTGCAGTGTGTTTTAATAGGTAAGGCTCAGGAGGCCTACTATGCTCTGACAGTGGCAGAAAGTAAGGTGTATTTAACTGTTAAGTCTGCTAAAGGCCTACGAGTTAGTCCCTGAGGCGTATCGCCAGAAGTTCAGGACCTGGGAGAAGTCAGGGAAACAGAGTCATGTGGAGTTTGCCAGAGATCTGGTCACTTTTTTCAGTCGGTGGTGCAATGCCGTAAAAGTAGACACTTATAATGCTTTATGTGATCTGGTTGTTTTAGAACAATTTAAAAATTCCATTCCCAGCCACATCGCTGTTTACATCGGTGAGCATAAGGTGAAGACTGCTGCTGAGGCCGCCACCTTGGCTGATGACTACCTGCTGATGCACAGAGGTGACTGCAACTTCAGGGTCCCAGATGGAGGTGGTATGTATCGTGCCTCGGGTAGACGAGAAGAGAAACCTCATTCACGCCTTGGTAGGTTGGAACACTGTACACGAGGTCAGACGCATTTGGACTCTTCAAGAGTATGTAACTTTTGCAAGGGTAGAGGGCACTGGAAAGCTGACTGTCCCAGAGCTAATGCTGGAAGAGGGTATAGCGGGGGTCGGATGAACTCTGGTGCTTGTGCTGTATCTGTGGAACCTGTCCCTGTTGTCTCTCCCTTTAGACAGGTTAACATTGGAGAGCCATGCAGGTTGGAGGAACCTGACTTCTCTGCCTTTGTGTCTGACGGCTGTGTGTCACTGGTGGGAGGTAACAGTGTGCCGGTAAAAATCTTGAGAGATACCGCAGCATATGACTCGTACATTTTGAGCTCTGTTCTGCCTTTTTGTGATGATTCTGACACTGGGGACTTTGTCCTGATGCGGGGTATGGGTTTGAACATTGTGCCTGTTCCTCTGCATTCTGTTGAAATTAACTGTGGTTTGGTGCAGGGTAAGGTCGCCATGGGGGTCCGTCCTGCACTGCCGATCGAAGGTGTGGACATCATTCTTGGTAACGGCCTGGCTGGCAGCCGGGATGTGGGCCGAGCGTACACCACCTCCTATAGTGTCATCTTCACCCACTGTGACTGGTAACCCAGATGAGAACGCTCGGTGTTTCCCAGAAGTGTTTACCGCTTGCGCTGTGACACGGGCTATGAGCCGTGCACAGGGGGAACCTGAGCAGGGTGAAGAGGAGTTGAGTGAGGGGGATCTTGTTGTTGTTCCTGACTCATTGTTGTCTGTATCTCGCAGTGACCTAGTGGCAGAGCAGAGAGCTGATCCCTCCCTGAGTCAGCTGTTTGAGGCTGTTCTCTCCACTGAGGATGGAAACAGCGCCACCAGTGGTTATCTGTTGCAAGGAGAGCTTTTGGTGAGAAAATGACTGTCGCATGGGGAAGACTTTGTCGGTAAGCCAGTGTTTCAGATTGTGGTTCCTGTAAAGTTTCGTGACGAGGTCCTTCAAACATCACATAACCAGTCAGGACATCTGGGCGTACGTAAGACGTATAATTACATTTTACGGTATTTTTTTTGGCCTCGTTTAAAGAAAGATGTGTCTCGTTATATTAAATCATGTCACATGTGCCAAATGATAGGTAAACCCATTCAGAGCATTAAACCTGCTCCACTGTGCCCCATCCCAGCGACTGCACAGCCATTTGAATATTTGATCATTGACTGTGTCGGTCCTTTACCTTGTTCCAAAGCAGGCTGTAACTACTTGCTTACTGTGATGTGTCAGAGCATGCGGTATCCAGCCGCATATCCACTGCGTTCTATCACCACGAAGTCGGTACTGAAAGCACTGACACAATTCATCTCCATCTTCGGAATCCCGAAAGTGATCCAGAGTGATCAGGGTTCAAATTTCTCATCCAACTGTTTTGCACAAGTGTAGAAACAGTTGAAGGTCCAACATAACCAGTCTTCCGCATATCACGCACAGAGTCGGGGAGCTCTTGAGAGGTTCCACCAGACTCTGAAGTCTCTTTTCCGTAGTTATTGTGTTGAGCTGAATCAGGACTGGGAGGAAGGGCTGCCATGGCTTCTGTTGGCTGCTAGAGAAGTTGTGCAGGAAAGCACCGGTTTTAGCCCTAACAAACTTGTTTTTGGCCATACAGTGCGTGGGCCGCTCACGCTGTTGCATGACACTGTCACGCCATCAGAACCGCCTAGTAATCTGATAGAGTATGCAAACGGGTTCCGGCATCGTTTGTACTCCGCTGGGGAGATGGCTAAAGAAAAGTTGTCGTCTGCCCAGGAAAAAATGAAGCTTTTGTATGATCGGAAAACCGAGCAGCGCGGGTTTAGTCCTGGAGATCAAGTCCTCGCTTTGTTTCCAATGGTTAAGTCGCCATTTCAAGCTAAATTTACTGGCCCTTTTACTGTACTGTGGCAGGTGTCTGACCAAAATGATATCCTTTCCACGCCGAAGCGTAGGAAAGTAACTCAACTCTGTCATGTCAACATGTTGAAACCGTACTATGCTCGCGAGTCTAGACCTCTCTCAGCAGCGGCGGCTGTTGGGAGTCAGTTCCCTGCAGGGGAGGATGATGGGGTTACCGCACCAGATGAAAGCTTGTTGCATGGGCGACTGAAGAACGCTGAAACGTTGCGTAATCTTGATTCTTTGTTTGTTCATTTGTCTGCTCTTATTCACAGCTACCCATGCTTGTTTGGTGATACACCAAGCCAAACTCATCTGGTCGAGCATGACATAGATGTAGGCGACACGCAGCCCCTCTGTCAGCGTTTTTACCGTGTGTCTGAAGAGAAGCGCAAGGCAATGGACACAGAAATTAAATACATGCTCGAAAATGGCATCGCAGAACCCTCATCTTCGAGCTGGGCGTCACCATGTTTGCTTGTTGAAAAGTCTGACAAAAGTCCTAGGTTTTGTACAGATTATCGTAAAGTAAATACAGTTACCAAACCTGATGCCTATCCACTGCCTCGGATCGAAGATTGTGTTGATCAGGTTGGTTCTGCGAAATTTGTAAGTAAATATGATCTACTGAAGGGTTACTGGCAGGTTCCACTGTCTCAGAGGGCAAAAGAAATCTCTGCCTTTATAACACCCAATGGTTTGTTCACTTATGAGTCATGAGTTTTGGACTGCGGAATGCACCCTCAACATTCCAGCGCCTCATGAACATGGTGGTGTCAGGGCTGGAAGGTTGTGCTGTGTATTTGGATGACGTTGTAATTTACAGCGGTACATGGGAAGAACATTTGGCTTGTATCAAAAAATTGTTTGACCGTCTTAGTGATGCGTGTCTAACAGTAAACCTGGCAAAATGTGAGTTTGCCAAGGCCACCGTCATTGGTAAAGTTGTAGGACAGGGGAAGGTGTGTGCAGTCCAGGCCAAAGTGAGGGCCATTTAGAAATATCCAGTTCCCACCACGAAAAAAGAACTTCAGCATTTCCTTGGCCTAGTCGGGTACTATCGCAGCTTCTGTAAAAACGTTTCGACTGTGGTAGCCCCTCTGACTGATTTGCTTAAAGGAAAAGCTCGATTTGTATGGTCAGCCTCGTGTCAGCAGGCTTTTGACAATGTTAAGTCTGTTTTGTGTTCACCTCCTGTTCTCGCAGCTCCTTGCATGGATCAACCTTTCAAACTGCAGGTGGATGCAAGTGATGTGGGGGCGGTGCTATTCCAGATGGATGGTAGTGATGTGGATCGTCCCGTGAGTTTCTACTAACTAAAAGTTTAACTCATTTCAGTTGAACTACTCGGTGATTGAGAAAGAGACCCTTGCACTCATCTGGGCCTTACAGCATTTTGATGTTTATGTAGGCTCTAGTGTTCCTCTGGTTGCGTACATGGATCATAACCCCATAACTTTTTTGCATTCAGTACGTTGCCCAAATCGCAGGTTGATGCGATGGATGTTGTATTTGCAAGCTTATTGTTTGGACATTCGCCACATCAAAGGCTCTGATAATGTTGTGGCCGATGCCTTATCTAGAGCTCCTAGCTCTTAAATATCTCTCTGACTGAATTGTTAACCCCTCTGGTCTGCTATGTCTCTGTTCTGTCACTTTAAATGCTTCTTCAGGCGCTGGAGTTGCTGAGTGGGCAGGATGGGAGTTGGTTGGCTGCTGGGGAATAAACTACAAACGGTCAGTATGGATTTTGATATAGTTGTAAGTGTAAGTAGTGTTACAACTACACACGTAGGCAAAATTGTTGGTACCTTTCCGTTAAAGAAAGAAAAACCCACAATGGTCACTGAAATAACTTGAAACTGACAAAAGTAATAATAAATAAAAATTCACTGAAAATTAACTAATGAAAATCAGACATTGCTTTTGAATTGTGGTTCAACAGAATAATTTAAAAAAACAAACTAATGAAACTGGCCTGGACAAAAATGATGGTACCCCTAGAAAAGATTGAAAATAATTTGACCATGTGTCCTGTAAATAGCATCACAGGTGTCTTCAAACTTGTAATCAGTCAGTCTGCCTATTTAAAGGGTGAAAAGTAGTCACTGTGCTGTTTGGCATCATGGTGTGTACCACACTGAACATGGACCACAGAAAGCTAAGGAGAGAGTTGTCTCGGGATGTTAGAAGGACAATTATAGACAAGCATGTTAAAGGTAAAGGCTATAAGACCATCTCCAAGCAGCTTGATGTTCCTGTGACTACAGGTGCACATGTTATTCAGAAGTTTAAGGTCCATGGGACTGTAGCCAACTTCCCTGGACGTGGCCGCAAGAGGAAAATTGATGACAAATTGAAGAGACAGATAATATGAATGGTAACCAAAGAGCCCAGAACAACTTCCAAAGAGATTAGAGGTGAACTCCAAGGTCAAGGTACATCAGTGTCAGATCGCACCATCCGTCACTGTTTGAGCCAAAGTGGACTTAATGGAAGACAACCGAGGAGGACACCAAATCATAAAAAAGCGAGACTGGAATTTTCCAAAATGCATATTGACAAGACACAAAGCTTCTGGGAGAATGTCCTTTGGACATATGAGACAAAACTGGAGCTTTTTGGCAAGTCACATCAGCTCTATGTTCACAGACGCAAAAATGAAGCATCCAAAGAAAAGAACACTGTACCTAATGTGAAACATGGAGGAGGCTCGGTTATGTTATGGGGCTGCTTTGCTGCATCTGGCACAGGGTGTCTTGAATCTGTGCAGGGTACAATGAAATCTCAAGACTATCAAGGCATTCTGGAGTGAAATGTGCTGCCCAGTGTCAGAAAGCTTGGTCTCAGTCGCAGGTCATGTGTCCTCAAACAGGATAATGACCCAAAACACACAGCTAAAAACACCCAAGAATGACTAAGAACAAAACATTGGACTATTCTGAAGTGGCCTTCTATGAGCCCTGATCTAAATCCTATTGAACATCTGTGGAAGGAGCTGAAACATGCATTCGGAGAAGGCACCCTTCAAACCTGAGACAGCTGGAGCAGTTTGCTCACGAGGAGTGGGCCAACATACCTGTGGACAGGTGCAGAAGTCTCATTGAGAGTTACAGAAATCGCTTGATTGCAGTGATTGCCTCAAAAGGTTGTACAACTAAATATTAAGTTAAGGGTACCATCATTTTTGTCTAGGCCAGTTTCATTAGTTTGTTTTTTTAAATGATTCTCTTGAACCACAATTCAAAAACAATATCTGATTTTCATTAGTTAATTTTCAGTGAATTTTTATTTATTATTACTTTTGTCAGTTTCAAGTTATTTCAGTGACCATTGTTGGTTTTTCTTTCTTTAGCAGAAGGGTACCAACAATTTTGCCTACGTGTGTATAGTTTAGAAATGATATTACAAATGAAAAACATCAATAGTAGGTAAAGTAAATTGCTTTGTTGTTGATTTAGTGAATAGCGGTTGCGGTGTTCTTATTGGAACTCCTTTTTTGATGGGGGGAGTGTGACGACCCCTCCCCACCACTAGGTGTGTGTTGGCTCGCTGGTCTCTTTTGTTTCTTGCAGGGTCTGGTTGAGGCGGGGACATGAGGACATGATGGGTTGATGAGCTACACCTGGGCCTGGTGTAGCGCTGACTATAAAACCCTCTTCGCCATTCAGAACGCTCTCTCTCTCCATTCACGCACATCTCTCCATTCCTGTGGACATCGCGGCGCGGCTATTCTTCCTCTTTTTCTACATGCACTCACACACACGCATCCATGCACTCCTACACCACTGACTACTGATACTGAGCTTTACATTTATTCATGAATTAGTGTTTTGTAAATAAACTTTGATACTTTTTGCATTTACCTGGTCTCCACTCCCATTTTTGTTACAACCTAAGAGCCGGGTTGTAACAGTGCGCACCGTTTATACATGAGGCCCCTGGTTATCTATAAGTACTGGATCCCGTGAGATCACCAGTTTGATGTACCCGCTGAACTTATGAATTTATTGAGCAGATGACTTTGAATCACGCCGTTTCTTCTGTGAGGAACCCGGAAATGTTTTAACTCTATCTGAATACAAAGCGGAATGAATGAGTCATTGATATGACACA
>VHQL01000449.1:0-27421 GCA_014673565.1 Sebastes schlegelii
TTGTATGACGTCAGAGGTCAGAGTGGATTTAATTAGTAAACCAATCAGTCACTCAATCAACCAATCAATCCAAGTATAAAATAGGCAACCACAAATTAAAAGCACAGAACTGACATTAGTCTACCGTAAGGCCTAATATAGTTTTGCATGTTGATTAAAGTCAATGATCCTGAATTGCTTTTGAAAGACCCCATTATTGGTATGGCATGCATGACTTGGCTTGTGAATCAGTATAATTAATAATAATAATGTATTATTTGACAGAGCTGGAGTTGTTGGGGGGGTGCAAGACCCAGTAGAGGAAACACACAAAGTCCACAAAGTCCACAAAGACAAGACGACGTTAATGCACCGTCTACAAATAACAATGAACGATTATTTAATTCAAATGTTGCCTAGAGTTAGTGGTGGTGGTGTTATTCTATACAATATGATGTTGAAAGTTTGATATATGTTATCCAACATGGATTTGTGTTGCGTTAGGACAGCACTGTGACACTAAATATCGGTTAAATAAAGACATGAACAATATGCGACGAACATCAACAGAGTTGCAAAGTAGCTTTTTTTTTATTTTTGATTTTGAATCTGCATTAAAAAGACAAACACAATGTCATATCACAAGCAAACAAACATTCAACAACAACAAACAGCAGAAGACACAGCGACACACACAGTGACGTCTACTGGGCATTGCACGTTTCAGGGATGTTCATGTTGAGGTTGACCAGGTTGGTTCTGTCAAACGTTCTTTGGCCGATGGACCTGACGATAGCTTTAGTTGAGTTAGCCACAGACTCGTGGTGAACTACACAGCTATACACCATGTCCTTGTTTTTCCACTGCTCGAGGGTGAGAGATAACTGGCCGTAAGCCGAATAGGATCCATGGCTTTCTACGGGGTTTGTGGTATGGAACTCGTACTGTGAGTCTGCTTCCTCATCATCAACAAGCCAAGATACCAAAACCTCCTTAGGGAAGAAGTCTTTCACAAAGCAAGACAGGGTCACCCTTTTTTGTTTAGTATGTTATACTGGAGGTAGCATAAACACGGAAGGACGCTGAGTCTGACCTCCTGCAACGCAGTGAGAGAACAATTAGTGCTCCTGCTGCAGATAATTGTAAATATCCGGTACAAAAATACACTTAGAAATATCACTCATAATGTGTTTGGTGGCATGACAAGAGCACAGTTGTTAGGTTTTCTTACCAATAGTCCGCTTGTAGGGTTTCTCCAGTCTGTCAATTAAATTGTCGTGTTCAACAATGCAGACATACTTTTCCCCTTGGCTCCATTCGTCGTACGTGAGCTCGAGTGGACAGTCTACTACGCCTGTACGTCCTCCAGGGGATATTGAGGAATCAGCCACTACATCTCCTTTCTCGTTTTCCCAAAAAATCTTGTCGACAGATGGGTTATTTATGTTGACTTGACATATTACAGTTCCTTTTCTCTTCAAAAACATGTCCTCCATTTTGGGATCAATGATCGTAACATCCACAACTCCTCCAGAACGTCCCACAGCTGTTGAGTCAGAAAATCAATGAAGAATTATTGTGGCTGCAAAAAACATGAGAATTAAAATACAATTTTGTAGTATGTTTGTGAAGGTTCTCAGTCCTCCAGGTCATGGTATCCGAGGAAGGGTTAAATCAGCAGCAACTGGACTTGGTTTAGATTCTTGAAGACGTTTCACTTCTCATCCAAGAATGAATGGTAAGGGAACCCAGGAATTTAACCTCTGTGGTGCCGTCAGCTGATGCCAGGTATGAACGACCCCTAAGAGGTTAAGTTCCTGGGTTCCCCTACCATTCAGCCAGAACTGAAGAAGCATCTTGGATGAGAAGTGAAAGTCCAGTTGCTGCTGATTTAACCCTTACAAGGATAAAGAAGTAGTAGAAATTACTCACATGTCAGACAATCAGTTAGGTCCTGATATATCACAGATGAATTCTTGGATGTTGGAAAGTGGATTTCATCTTTCCCCTTGAACTCGCATGTAATCTCCGTGCCGGGAGTCCACTCACTGGACTCCAACGTGAGAAAACTGGCCGCAGCTGTACATTATGGTTCCATTCTCGGTCTCTCTTTCCTTATAAGTTGTGAACTCGTTTATTTTGGTGGTGATTTCCACTTCATCTTTCAGCCATTTGAACTCATAATCTTTTGGTGAAAAATCTTTGGCAAGGCAGGAGAAGGAAGCCTCGGTTTCATCAGAGGAGACCAACACTTTAAGAGTTGGCAACTGATAATACACCCCTGAAAAACAAACATATGCACAAATATATGTATGCAGAAGCAGGGGAATCATTTCCGTATATATATATGCAGATGCAAAGGTGAAAATAAGATTTTCATTGTATAAAAAAAATGATTGGAAGAGCAGAGCTTCAATGCTCGCTTCTGCATATACATTGACTGCTCAGGCAAGCGAACACAGATTTAATGTTAATTATCAACACACAGTGGAAGTGGACAGACGTCAGGAAGAACTAGGGTTATGCAGATAGACGGAAAGAAGCAGATCACATTGCAATAATATGTTCTTAGACAGGAGCAGAGGACATACAGTATATTAGTAAAGAATAAAATAGTCAGCAGCTAGCTGAGCTTCAGCCTTCTTATTCCACCTCGCAGTTATTTTTTGTTATGCTCTCTTCTGTGTTGAAGCTCCTTTTGAACAATTAACAATTCAGTAAATTTATATCTATGTATTTATTTTAGAGCTTAATCAATTCGTTGTAAACTATTAAATTAATCGCCAACTATTTTGATAATTAATTGGTTTGAGTAATTTCTTTAAGAAAATAAAAGTCTAAATTCTCTGATTCCAGCTTCTTAAATGTGAATATTTTCTGTTTTCTTTCCTCCTCTATGACAGTAAACTGAATATCTTTGAGTTGTGGTTTAAATCAGATTGAATGGAATCGTGGACTTGGAGAGTCGTGACACCTCTAGCAATTAATAAATGCAATTAAAAAAACTTACAATTCTTGCACAATTATTGAATATGTTAACAGCTCCACCATATAAACCTGCTAGATTTCAAATCAACTCCTAAAAAGGCATTAATATATGACTTAGTGTAGGTCTTACATGGTGATGGTGTTCTGAAAATACACTGGCCAGTTCCCGCTGTATTGGTTGCGACACACTGGAAGGGCACATTGGCGTCCCAGTCCTGTCTCCTCACTCGGATTTGACTGACTGCGGTATAGAGGTTGTTTTTCTGTACTGCAGGGTACTGAATGAAGTCCGTCAAGGCAACGTCATTTTGCTTCCATTCGTAGGTCAGTGAGGAGGGCGAGAAGCCGGTGGCGAGGCAGCCAAGAGTGACCATTTCTCCAGCCCCGGAGTCACATTGCATCAGAGGATACACCGTTGGTATAGCTGGTGTAGGTGGAGTGGCTAACAAAAGAAAAAACAAACGTGTTTTTAAAATACAAAAAAAAATAATTAAGTTCAACATAAGACGGAGAGAACACGGAGTGTAACAAAGCACAGCATTGAAGACCTTTATATTATATATTATATCTCATTTATTTAGAAGTTGTTTGTTCCACTAACGTTAACATCCCTCAATAATATTATTTGTTATTCAATATATAAATTAGTAAATTACTTTAAATGCACAACTTTGACAATTATCATTACTATTTTTTTAAACTGAAGGAGTGAAGGATAAATTTGTTGCTGCATTAAAAAGGTTTACACCTGGATTACAATTCCTGTTCATTTTGAAGATTTTTCTTTTTTACCCAGTTGCTGGTGTACGATTTGTTATCTTTATGATAAATATTAATTCTGTTGATTTGGAATTTGTTTTTTAACCAAGTTAATAATGTACGATTTATTATTTAAATAATAAATACAAATTCTGTTAATTTTGAAGATTTCTTACCTATTTGCTGGTGTACGATTTATCATAACAATTAACAATTCAGTAAATTTATATCTATGTATTTATTTTAGAGCTTAATCAATTCGTTGTAAACTATTAAATTAATCGCCAACTATTTTGATAATCAATTGGTTTGAGTAATTTCTTTAAGAAAATAAAAGTCTAAATTCTCTGATTCCAGCTTCTTAAATGTGAATATTTTCTGTTTTCTTTCCTCCTCTATGACAGTAAACTGAATATCTTCGAGTTGTGGACAAAGCAAGACATTTGAGGACGTAATTTCGGGCTTCACTAATCGACATTTTTCACTATTTTCTGACATTTTTCATTATAAATCGTACACCAGCAACTTAAAAACGTAATGTAAAAATCCCGTAATATAACGTAAAAAATCTACAAAATTAACAAGTCAAGTGTAAGCTTTTTTAATGCAGCAACAAATTGGTTGCATTTATTGCATACATTGTACAATATAAATAGAATTATTGTTAAATTATTATTTTTGTAATTTGAATTAGTTAATTAATTATTTGCCATAATGTGCTTGTATAAAAATGAAGTAGTATTTAGTTTGATACTGTACTCTGCCTCAATTTACTGACAATAGTCAACCAATTTAGTATGACATATACAAACTTGCAATTTTTGGTGTAATTAATAAATGCAATTAAAACATTTTTAACGCAGCAACAAATTATTATATATTACAAATAGTATATAAACATAAAAATGTAATTGAATAGATCGGATCCATTGTTACCGATACCCGATCCAGCTATTTGACTCAATATCAGACCGATATCAGATACCTAAAAGTCCATCCATTAACTCAGTTGATTGCAGTCACATTCTTACAAAAACATATTACTTTTTTTGTAAAAATTCAGCACTATTTTGCCGTCTGAAACATACCGTGCCGTAGATTTAAATGGTATAAAATCTTACCTGATGACACAGTTACCATCGTGCCCTTTCCCCAGTAGTCGAAAGCCCAGTTGCCACAGTTAAGAGTCAATTCACACTTCTCACAAAAACTCACCGCAGTAATAATCCCATTATGTCATGCACCAAATAAAGCTAAAATGTACACCTGTTGACGGACTCCAACTGAACTAAAGTAGTTTTGTTCAGGCTACAAAATGCTGTCTTATCACCGGCTCAACAGTTATGACCACATGAAAATGCTGATATATATTTTCGTAATGTGATTAGGAATGTAATTCTCTAATCAGAAATATTAAGATTACATACCTGAAGTGACGGTGACCATGGTCCCTTTCCCCCAGTAGTCGAAGCCATCACAGTGATATATTACAATCTGCTTCCAGTACAAATACTTCAAATGTTGATTAAACCGTACATGTTTCACTGACAAAGCAATTCCAACTGAACTATTTATTAACCACGTCCCTTGAGACGTTCATTTCCTGTGGTCTGTCTGGGTTATTATATAAGATGAAGTGTGTGTTGCCAACGGTTACTGTGAACACTTCCTCTTTTATCAGCCCCTTCTGTCGGCTCCAGTTCCGGCAGCATGGACTTGATTCAGTCCAATCGCTAAGTTTGAGAAGAAAAAGCAGTTGATGATAAAGAGCTCTGTTGTCTGTTTTATGGCCGTTGATTGAAGATGTTTTCACAGCAATATAAAATAGGTATCAGACATTAGGGATTATGATCTGTTTGAATTCTAGGGCGATATGTTTTTACAACGATACCATGCGTATCGCTTTCCACAGTTCCGATACGATTCAAGGACGATATTTGGCTCATCTAGAGCGATACAATGACTTGAAATCAATACAGTAACAGGAGGTGCAGGTCAGGATTCCTCAACGTTTTTCTTGTAAGGGAATCGGGGATAAATGAATTATGGATATAAACAAGTAAACACAACGATTAATGGCAAATACACACAGCTTTTATTAGAAAATAATAAAAAGTGCAACTTCAGGACCCGCTGCTTCAGTTCTCAAGATACAAGGCAGTGTAATATTTAACAAAAAAATACAATAACCTAACTTCTATTCAAGTTAAATGAACATAAAATTACAACTTTTTCTTGTAAATTTCTGACTATTTTCATATTACGACTTTCTTTCTCGTAAATTTATGACTTTATTCTCATAACATTATGACTGTTTTCTCTTAAATTTATGACTTTAATCTCTCTCTTTGCCTCTCTTTTCGAGACGCGCTAATCAAAACACACACCATGTGTATTACCAGAAAACAATCTGTTGTTTTTTCCGCTCTGCTTTTTCCTTACGTTGGGGTGATGATGTTGGTCATGCCACTCTGTACAGTCATCAAACTTTGCTCCAGAGATCTTCTTTGTTATGTCTTTGGTGCTAAGTCACTAAATCACTCTCTTTTTTGACCTTTGCATATGTGGCTAGGCTGTAGGGCCTCTAGACATGTTGGCATTCATTTGATGGGAGCTTGTACAGTAGGGCTGAGATGATTCACCTATCTCCTGATTTGAGACTTGGGTGCTGACTCGATATGTATTGTGATTCGATATTGTGATTTTTAAGTTTTTTAACACTAGACCATGGGAAAAAGTTGAATCATACACTTCTAGGGAACTTTGGAAAATCTCTAAATGAATCCAGTAAGAATGTTTGATTTTCAGCATGTATGTAGTCAGAGATGTCCTGAAGTAAAATATTTATAATTTGTTTTATCCAGCAACCCAAAAATCAAAGAATAAAGACATTTCCCTCACAAATTAGTGGCATTTTCTTTTTAATTTATTATTTATTTATAATTTATTTAGTATTGCGATTTGATATTATAATTTATTGTGATTTTTGTTAACTTTATTAACACTTGAACATTGGAAAAAGTTGAATCATATACACACGCAGGCAAAGTCGTTGGTACCCTTCCGTTAAAGAAAGAAAAACCCAAAATGGTCACTGAAATAACTTGAAACTGACAAAAGTAATAATAAATAAAAATTTACTGAAAATGAACTAATGAAAATCAGATATTGTTTTTGAATTGTGGTTCAGCAGAATCATTTTAAAAAACAAACTAATGAAACTGACCTGGACAAAAATGATGGTACCCCTAGAGAAGATGTAAAATAATGTGACCATAGGGACATATTAAACTAAGGTGTGTCCTGTAAATAGCATCACAGGTATCTTCAAACTTGTAATCAGTCAGTCTGCCTATTTAAAGGGTGAAAAGTAGTCACTGTGCTGTTTGGCATCATGGTGTGTACCACACTGAACATGGACCACAAAAAGCTAAGGAGAGAGTTGTCTCAGGAGATCAGAAAGAACATTATAGACCTTCATGTTAAAGGTAAAGGCTATAAGACCATCTCCAAGCAGCCTGATGTTCCTGTGACTACAGCTGCACATATTATTCAGAAGTTTAAGGTCCATGGGACTGTAGCCAACCTCCCTGGACGTGGCCGCAAGAGGAACATTGATGACATATTGAAGAGACGGATAATACGAATGGTAACCAAAGAGCCCAGAACAACTTCCAAAGAGATTAGAGGTGAACTCCAAGGTCAAGGTACATCAGTGTCAGATCGCACCATCCGTCACTGTTTGAGCCAAAGTGGACTTAATGGAAGACGACCCAGGAGGACACCAAATCATAAAAAAGCGAGACTGGAATTTTCCAAAATGCATATTGACAAGCCACAAAGCTTCTGGGAGAATGTCCTTTGGACAGATGAGACAAAACTGGAGCTTTTTGGCAAGTCACATCAGCTCTATGTTCACAGACGCAAAAATGAAGCATCCAAAGAAAAGAACACTGTACCTAATGTGAAACATGGAGGAGGCTCGGTTATGTTATGGGGCTGCTTTGTTGCATCTGGCACAGGGTGTCTTGAATCTGTGCAGGGTGCAATGAAATCTGAACACAATCAAGGTATTCTGGAGCGAAATGTGCTGCCCAGTGTCAGAAAGCTTGGTCTCAGTTGCAGGTCATGGGTCCTCAAACAGGATAATGACCCAAAACACAGCTAAAAACACCCAAGAATGGCTAAGAACTAAACATTGGACTGTTCTGAAGTGGCCTTCTATGAGCCCGGATCTAAATCCTATTGAACATCTGTGGAAGGAGCTGAAACATGCAGTCTGGAGAAGGCACCCTTCAAACCTGAGACAGCTGGAGCAGTTTGCTCACGAGGAGTGGGCCAACATACCTGTGGACAGGTGCAGAAGTCTCATTGAGAGTTACAGAAATCACTTGATTGCAGTGATTGCCTCAAAAGGTTGTGCAACAACATTTTAAGTTAAGGGTACCATCATTTTTGTCCAGGCCAGTTTCATTAGTTTGTTTTTTTAAATGATTCTGTTGAACCAAAATTCAAAAGCAATGTCTGATTTTCATTAGTTAATTTTCAGTAGATTTTTATTTATTATTACTTTTGTCAGTTTCAAGTTATTTCAGTGACCATTGTGGGTTTTTCTTTCTTTAAAGGAAGGGTACCAACAATTTTGTCCACGTGTGTATGTTGCCCAACTTGTCAAAGTATTGTTTGTGAGAATAATGGTTGTATTCAAGACAGCTATTCTCAACCACTGGTGGGCCTCAGAGAGCCACCTAGTGGGCTGCGAAGGTGCTGCCAAATGGTTAAATTAACTGCTATTCTGTATTTCAGAGGTTGTAGCGGGCTCACGTTTAAAGCTACAGTAAAGATACTGGCATCATATGAAACTGCAAAACCTGATGAATCCATCGGTACCAAGCATGTCATGCTAACTTGTTGAGAAGGAGGCTAAATAACGCTCCAAAATTACGGTAAATTTGGTGAGAAAAAACTGTCAGAATAAAGTCAGAAGTTTACAAGAAAAAAAGTCGTAATACGATGAGAATTTCTCACAATTCTGATACTCAGTTTTCCTTATTTAATTCTTATTTAATTTTACAGATTCAGTTCCCCTTCAAAATAATTTTTTTTATTACATTTTTTTAAATTTTTTTATATTTTTCAGAATGTGTTTTCTGAATACCTTCACAGCTCACGTTAGGTGAGAGGTTATGATGCATGTTTTTGGACAGCCGGAGGAAACCAGAACACCTGGAGGAAAACCCCCGTTTACACGGAGAGAACAGGCAAACTCTACACCTCATATCACATGAGGTGACGGTGCTACACCTCATATCACATGAGGTGACGGTGCTACACCTCATATCACAGGAGGTGACGGTGCTACACCTCATATCACATGAGGTGACGGTGCTACACCTCATATCACATGAGGTGACGGTGCTACACCTCATATCACAGGAGGTGACGGTGCTACACCTCATATCACATGAGGTGACGGTGCTACACCTCATATCACATGAGGTGACGGTGCTACACCTCATATCGCAGGAGGTGACGGTGCTACACCTCATATCACATGAGGTGACGGTGCTACACCTCATATCGCAGGAGGTGACGGTGCTACACCTCATATCACATGAGGTGACAGTGCTACACCCCATATCGCAGGAGGTGACGGTGCTACACCTCATATCACATGAGGTGACGGTGCTACACCTCATATCACATGAGGTGACGGTGCTACACCTCATATCACGAGGTGACGGTGCTACACCTCATATCGCAGGAGGTGACGGTGCTACACCTCATATCGCAGGAGGTGACAGTGCTACACCTCATATGGCACGAGGTGACGGTGTTTTATACTTCTGGTGAATATAATCCAATCAATCTTATTTCCATAGATGTATTTTGTAGATGCAGTTCCCTTTGTTAACGCCTTATTTTGAAAACCGGACGTAGTCCCACGTGTCTACTTCCTGTAACTTCTCCAAGGTGGTCTCTAGCTCTCCCGTCAGCTCCGTTGTCTTTATCCATCCATGGTCAGCTCCATCGGGGCCGTTTCAATGCAGAGAACACAAATGTCAGTATCTGGGTTCTCTACAGTCGTAGCGTCGGCTACATTTCACCACGGAGACGAGAGAGACGGCCGGCTTGACCGCAACGTTACCGCCATACCATAACGTTTCCTGTCCGTGACAGAGTTAGCATGCAGCTTTAGCTCTGCTCTGTCTAGCTCTGCTTTTCCTGTCAATGTGTGAAACCCAAAGTGTTTCCATCCTTTACTGGATGTGTAGTGTTTACCACGCTGGATTTAACATGTGAGGGTGCAGGTCGTATCCACGCTGACCCTCCAACGGTTTCTACTCTTTCAATTGATTTGCACCTCTGTATCATACCATTTAGTAAGTCCAGGTCAGACCCTTCAGCATCTTCAAATGACTACACAACATGTGTTTCACATAGATCACCGCTGCTGTAAGCGGAGCTTTGTCTCGCTCTAGTGGACATTCTCAGTAGTACAGGGTATGCTGCATTGTCACATGGTATACTGTACTAAGCATTTCTCTGAAGAAGAAATAGCCTATTTTTTGTGTCATCATTTGTTTTAATATAATCAAGGAGGCAAATTATGACAAACTGTGTTTTCCATAATTGAATCTTTATTTTTCTAACTGCAATATATGTTCATTACATTGGTATTTGAATCTCAAAAGTCACGCTTTAAAGCTTTTATTTATTTATTGTTGTCTTGTTTCCTCTTACACACAAGAACTACTACATAGCCTACATGCCACACCAAAATTAAAAAGAAATGAATAAACCAGTTCCGTAACATATAATAATAGAAATATATGTATATATATATGTATATATATATATATACATATATATATATATATTAAAAAAAGAAACACAAATTAATGAATTACACTTTAAAACTAGTGAGGCCACGTGACATCAAAAACCCTCAAAAGTCCACATTTGGATGATAAAATGGGATAGGTCCTGGGATCATCATCATTTGGTCTAAAAGGAGAAAACATAGGGAATGTGTCAGGATCTAGTGACAGTTTTCATTTGTAAAATTAGCCAGAAATATTTGTAGTCCATAGTAATGTCAATATTAAACATGACAGGGATATTAAAACCATACAAGTGATGTACTGGGAGATTATTTTAAAAAGAGATGTTACGATATCATTTTTTCCTTCTCAATATTGATTGCGATACCAGCATTATAACAAAATATATAGTCATTATTATTATTATTATTATTATTATTATTGTCATGATTTAACAGCTGTGACATCAGTTCTTCTTCGCTGCTCTAAAACAGTAGTTGCCAGTGACAGCCATGATACCTCCAGGACGAGGGCGCAGTGAAGGCTACTGTTTTGGAGCGGCGAAGAAGAATTGATATCCAGTTAATAAATGATTGTATCGGATCGTTGCATAGACTGGCGTACTCGGCGATACCCGATCCCGAATTTTGGGCAGTATCGGATGCCGATACTGGTATCGGTCTCGGAACAACTCTAACTTTAAAAATACTCCAACTGTTGTATCTTACCTTCATCATGGTCGCCAAGACACCGTAGATGATGGAGATGAGGAAAAGAACGAGGAAAGTGAAAGTCATATACGAGCTTTCCACACCTGTGTCTTGGTTCACGTCATTATGCATGATGTAATCTAAGAAATTACAGTCCTCCAAGGTGTCTGTGAAAGAATTAAAATGAGATATTTGTTAGTTAAACCTGCAGTAAGCAGATTTATGTTGGCGTCATTGGGTAAAAAATTCCATAATAGCCTTTCAGCATATTGTAATTCAAGTGTTCTCAGAGAAAACTAGACTTTTGCACCTCTTCATGGCTCTGTTTTCAGACTTTAATAAATCTAGCCTGTGATGGATTGGACTTTGGCCAATCACCTACTCGTAGGTTTTATCATCTATTCACATGGTAGATCACCGAAAGAAGGTATAAAATAACATGACAGTGGCCTCCAGCGTAATTGTTTATTTTTTTTGTCTAAACCTAAAGAAGTTGTAGTTTTATTACTTAAACCTAAATAAGTTGTAGTTTTGTTGCTATTAACTTGACATTGTTATAAATATGTAGTTAACCTAGTATGTGCAATCTTTAATGTGCAAGAAAGACTTTAATCACACCTGGTTTGGATATGTCCAGGGATATCGTGGTGTTTGCATGTGTCACCCTGCAGGTGAGGTTGGCTCCAGGTAACCAGATGACTCGGGACAGATGAAGGCGGCTTTGAATGCTGAACGTTCCGTTCTGGCCTCTGTGGGGTTCACTAGTGTGGTAGTCCGACAGTTCTTTGGTGTCGTCGAGAAACCAAGTGATGTTAATGGCTGCAGGGCTGAAGCCAAAGACCAGGCACACAAGTTCACCGGAGCCCTGGAGCAAGGTGGCTGAAGGTTGGCTGTGGGTCACCGTGGCTGGGGAGAGTCATGAAAGGTTTAATAATTCATTTGTATTGGGGAAGGTCATGGAGCAAGAATAATCAGGGAACATTTGTCTGTAAATGCTTTCATAATCACTTTAATCTAGGGATGCACCGATACCGGTACTGGGTATCGGGTCCGATACTGTGCTCATGTACTCGTGCTCGCAAAACGGCTCCGATACAATGGCACCGATACCACTTTACAGCAGCGCGACATTAACCTCTCGTCACCATCTCTCGGGTCCTCACGCACCGCCCGGCGGTGTGGGCGAGACGGGCCAGTGGTTTCATTGCGCCACGGGGTTTTGCTCGCACCCTCTGATTCGCACGTGCATTAGACTCCTCGGTCCGTGTTTCAAGACGGGTTGGGTGGGTTGCCGACATCGCCACAGACGCATGGCGCCTTTTACGTGGGCCGCGGCACGACGGGGTTGGGGCACACTGAGGACAGTTTTCCCCGGTCGACAGTCGCACCGCAGGGAGCCCTGTCACTGTGCGGCGAGGTCCGGGCGGGGAGAACTGTAAAGCTGCGGCCACGAGCCACCTCCGCCCCGAGCCTTTCCAAGCCGACCTAGAGCCGGTCGCGGCGCACCGCCTCGCATGCGGGACTCCCCAGCCTGCCGTTTGTCGCTCACATCCCTCCAGCTGGCTGTTAACGAGGGTCTTTTGGCACAGAGAAGTACTCGTATCGGTACTCGGTATCAGCGAGTACCCAAATATAAGTACTAGTACTCGGTTTGAAAAAAAGTGGTATCGGTGCATCCCTACTTTAATCAATTATCTCAGCTCACCAAACACATCCTTGAAAGGCCTTTTCGAAGGCGTTTCAGATGACTCATGTATGACAACACAAGAATACTCCTCAGTTTTTGACGCGTTTAGTCTGCTGCTCATCGAATACGTGCTGCTCCCGGTGTATTTCCATGTAGGACTGTTGGTGTAGTGACTTGAAGGGAGTCTCTTGCCATTCTCTTCCCAGTACACTATGATGTCAGATGGGGAAAATCCAGAGACTTGGCAAACCAGCGCGAGGACGTCTGACGTAGACAGGTCAGTGCCAGTTAGTTGTGTTATCTCCACGGTTGGTGGATGCAGATCTAGAGAAACACAAAAAGAAGACAAAAGTAGATGAGGCTTTATCAGTTACTCTCAACCATCACAAACATCATGGAGAATTTTAATAGAGAGTTTCTTATGTCCTTCTAAGACCCACAATAGACCCGTTCTAGTCCTTTTTAGGAGGATACAGGGGGTCTTTAGGAGGAAATAGCAGGTCAACAGTAGATGTCACATAGAAGTGGTGTACATCATCTGAAAGCTGGGAACCTGAAGATTAATTTGAGATGCTGCTCATCACTGTGTGTCAAGTTGTTCTAGTCATGAATCTTGTAATAAACTTTGTTGAGCTCACGTACGACATTACCTCTGCTTTTGCTTATATGGTCCTTGTAGCCCCGGTTGGAACAGCGGTGCTTTGCCTCACAAGACACTTCTTTAAATGCATGCCAGTCCGCCGCTGACACATTGACGGAGCTCCGCAAAGTCTCTGTCCCATTGCTGTGACTCACTGGTGGCTCCTTATGGTCATTCGGGGAGTTGCCGCCTACTTTCCAGGATACGGAGAAATCCTGAAGAGAAGGGCCCACCAGGAGACAGGTGATAGTCACCTGACCCTTGTTGTGAAGCTGCTGGAGTGGCGGTCCCTGAACGTACACGCCAACTATCTGAGATGATGCTGGAGTTACTGAAGAAAAGAATGTGACATTAAAGGGGGATAATGATTATGATAAAAAAAAAACGTCTCAGATGCTTAATGGATGATTCAGAATCCCAATAATGTTTTCATTTTACCTGAGCAGACGTTGATGTCCTTCTTGACAGGTGTGTTCAGAGACTTGTCAGATACTCGACAAGTGAAGACCTTCCCCGTGCTCCACTCTTTGTGAGGGATGTGAAGTTGACTGGTTACTGCCACACGTCCGTCTGCACCCATGCTGATGAGTCATTAGTTGATGGAGATCTTGACTGAGACTCAGAAGACCATTCGATTTTAGGGTTGAAGCCCCATGCAGAGCATAAGAGTCTCTTTGTTCCTGAGACTTCACTGGGGTCCAGAAGAAGATCCACCGATGCGACCCCTAAATGAGCCATGAATCAGTGCATCAATGAATGAGTCTATTACATTATGAAGAGAGCGTGAAACATGAAATCAACTGTCATTAAAGGAAAGAAGAGTTGCTCCTCTTACCGAAGAAGTTGCCATAAGAGTTTGACGTAAAGGTGCCAGAGAAGCCTTGGTGCACTTCGCAGGTGAAATTGTTGTCATTATTCCAGTGACTTTCTGGGACAGAGAAGCGTTTGCTGATTGAAGCTTCAGGAAGTTCAACATACTGTCTCTCAGAGATGTCGGTACCGTTGGCCTGAAAGGTGACGTACAGGTCACGTGATGAGAGCTGTGTGACGTCACACTCCAGCACTGCAACGTCTCCTTTCAGCAATCTCCTGATCTCAACCACTGGAGGCGTGACTGCAGGTTCTGGATGATGCAGAAAGAAAACAAAGTTTATTCATTATTGTCACAAGACGTCTGATTTTTATGTTGTATCCACCTTATTCTCGGGGCGTTACTGTAAAGAAATGATTACGGGCGTAACTTCCGGTGAGGTAGCAGTAAGCTAATTAGTCCCGTAGGCTAACCATAGTGGCTAACAGCCTTCTTTTGAAGAGTAATTCACCTTCATTTTACCAAATCCTGCTTTATTGTGAACACATATTTAACTGAGGTTAAATTTGTATTTTCTAAAATGTCCTTGAGGAGCCCTGGTACGGTGTTCCGTACACTTAACGCCCTTCAGCGCCATGCCAGGCAGCACTCCTCTGTTGTTAAGAGCCAGACGAGCTTGTTTGTGTGCTCATTCTCCGGCTGAATATCCATCAGACAGTCTACACTTTGACTGATGTCTTTTGGACCAAGAGTTTTTGAGAAAAGTGGTGAAAAGTAACGCCTCCGCCTGTGTAGGAAGATCATTAAGCTCAACGGTGTTCCGTACAGAGCGCAGGACATGATTTCAACGGAGATTAATGAACATTTTAAATGTCAAATTATTCAACTGTTGGCTATAGGAATAAGGTGGATATAGTCATCTTACCTGCAACATTCACAGTCACCTCGGTGGATGAGAAGCACTTATGTTCAGCTTTACATGTTATAGACTTGAGCTGTTTCCATCGACTTGAGGAAACCGTCACTTGACTGATTATATGAGTTGTGTTTTTGACCCGGGTCGCGGTGCTACCCTCTGTTACTCCCCAGGTCACCTCGGCATTGAGAATCGTGCGGACCGAACATGTTGCTTTCACGTTGGATTCCTCCGTCATTACTTCCTTGAAGCTGGGAATGTCCACATGGATGGGGGGAGGGGCACTTGAAAGGACTGCAGGAAAAAAAACATGCATTTTATTGTCTTAAAACATTCAGCAGTTTTCATATTGTGCTGTGAGACAGTAGCATACTTAGTTTGACAAATACTTATTGTTTTTATAAATTCCTGATCTTTGCGACGGGACTTGCATGTAAACTTTGAGCCAGCATCCCACTCCGTCATATTTGGCTCAATCTCACTGCTTAGAATCAGTGTGAATATATTTATTCTACAGCAATAATGTTTTCATTTTACCTGAGCAGATGCTGATGTCCTTCTTGACAGGTGTGTTCAGAGACTTGTCAGATACTCGACAAGTGAAGACCTTCCCCGTGCTCCACTCTTTGTGAGGGATGTGAAGTTGACTGGTTACTGCCACACGTCCGTCTGCACCCATGCTGATGACGTCATTAGTTGATGGAGATCTTGACTGAGACTCAGAAGACCATTCGATTTTAGGGTTGAAGCCCCATGCAGAGCATAAGAGTCTCTTTGTTCCTGAGACTTCACTGGGGGCCAGAAGAAGATCCACCGATGCGACCCCTAAATGAGCCATGAATCAGTGCATCAATGAATGAGTCTATTACATTATGAAGAGAGCGTGAAACATGAAATCAACTGTCATTAAAGGAAAGAAGAGTTGCTCCTCTTACCGAAGAAGTTGCCATAAGAGTTTGACGTAAAGGTGCCAGAGAAGCCTTGGTGCACTTCGCAGGTGAAATTGTTGTCATTATTCCAGTGACTTTCTGGGACAGAGAAGCGTTTGCTGATTGAAGCTTCAGGAAGTTCAACATACTGTCTCTCAGAGATGTCGGTACCGTTGGCCTGAAAGGTGACGTACAGGTCACGTGATGAGAGCTGTGTGACGTCACACTCCAGCACTGCAACGTCTCCTTTCAGCAATCTCCTGATCTCAACCACTGGAGGCGTGACTGCAGGTTCTGGATGATGCAGAAAGAAAACAAAGTTTATTCATTATTGTCACAAGACGTCTGATTTTTATGTTGTATCCACCTTATTCTCGGGGCGTTACTGTAAAGAAATGATTACGGGCGTAACTTCCGGTGAGGTAGCAGTAAGCTAATTAGTCCCGTAGGCTAACCATAGTGGCTAACAGCCTTCTTTTGAAGAGTAATTCACCTTCATTTTACCAAATCCTGCTTTATTGTGAACACATATTTAACTGAGGTTAAATTTGTATTTTCTAAAATGTCCTTGAGGAGCCCTGGTACGGTGTTCCGTACACTTAACGCCCTTCAGCGCCATGCCAGGCAGCACTCCTCTGTTGTTAAGAGCCAGACGAGCTTGTTTGTGTGCTCATTCTCCGGCTGAATATCCATCAGACAGTCTACACTTTGACTGATGTCTTTTGGACCAAGAGTTTTTGAGAAAAGTGGTGAAAAGTAACGCCTCCGCCTGTGTAGGAAGATCATTAAGCTCAACGGTGTTCCGTACAGAGCGCAGGACATGATTTCAACGGAGATTAATGAACATTTTAAATGTCAAATTATTCAACTGTTGGCTATAGGAATAAGGTGGATATAGTCATCTTACCTGCAACATTCACAGTCACCTCGGTGGATGAGAAGCACTTATGTTCAGCTTTACATGTTATAGACTTGAGCTGTTTCCATCGACTTGAGGAAACCGTCACTTGACTGATTATATGAGTTGTGTTTTTGACCCGGGTCGCGGTGCTACCCTCTGTTACTCCCCAGGTCACCTCGGCATTGAGAATCGTGCGGACCGAACATGTTGCTTTCACGTTGGATTCCTCCGTCATTACTTCCTTGAAGCTGGGAATGTCCACATGGATGGGGGGAGGGGCACTTGAAAGGACTGCAGGAAAAAAAACATGCATTTTATTGTCTTAAAACATTCAGCAGTTTTCATATTGTGCTGTGAGACAGTAGCATACTTAGTTTGACAAATACTTATTGTTTTTATAAATTCCTGATCTTTGCGACGGGACTTGCATGTAAACTTTGAGCCAGCATCCCACTCCGTCATATTTGGCTCAATCTCACTGCTTAGAATCAGTGTGAATATATTTATTCTACAGCAATAATGTTTTCATTTTACCTGAGCAGATGCTGATGTCCTTCTTGACAGGTGTGTTCAGAGACTTGTCAGATACTCGACAAGTGAAGACCTTCCCCGTGCTCCACTCTGTGTGAGGGATGTGAAGTTGACTGGTTACTGCCACACGTCCGTCTGCACCCATGCTGATGACGTCATTAGTTGATGGAGATCTTGACTGAGACTCAGAAGACCATTCGATTTTAGGGTTGAAGCCCCATGCAGAGCATAAGAGTCTCTTTGTTCCTGAGACTTCACTGGGGGCCAGAAGAAGTTCCACCGATGCGACCCCTAAATGAGCCATGAATCAGTGCATCAATGAATGAGTCTATTACATTATGAAGAGAGCGTGAAACATGAAATCAACTGTCATTAAAGGAAAGAAGAGTTGCTCCTCTTACCGAAGAAGTTGCCATAAGAGTTTGACGTAAAGGTGCCAGAGAAGCCTTGGTGCACTTCGCAGGTGAAATTGTTGTCATTATTCCAGTGACTTTCTGGGACAGAGAAGCGTTTGCTGATTGAAGCTTCAGGAAGTTCAACATACTGTCTCTCAGAGATGTCGGTACCGTTGGCCTGAAAGGTGACGTACAGGTCACGTGATGAGAGCTGTGTGACGTCACACTCCAGCACTGCAACGTCTCCTTTCAGCAATCTCCTGATCTCAACCACTGGAGGCGTGACTGCAGGTTCTGGATGATGCAGAAAGAAAACAAAGTTTATTCATTATTGTCACAAGATGTCTGATTTTTATTTTGTATCCACCTTATTCTCGGGGCGTTACTGTAAAGAAATGATTACGGGCGTAACTTCCGGTGAGGTAGCAGTAAGCTAATTAGTCCCGTAGGCTAACCATAGTGGCTAACAGCCTTCTTTTGAAGAGTAATTCACCTTCATTTTACCAAATCCTGCTTTATTGTGAACACATATTTAACTGAGGTTAAATTTGTATTTTCTAAAATGTCCTTGAGGAGCCCTGGTACGGTGTTCCGTACACTTAACGCCCTTCAGCGCCACGCCAGGCAGCACTCCTCTGTTGTTAAGAGCCAGACGAGCTTGTTTGTGTGCTCATTCTCCGGCTGAATATCCATCAGACAGTCTACACTTTGACTGATGTCTTTTGGACCAAGAGTTTTTGAGAAAAGTGGTGAAAAGTAATGCCTCCGCCTGTGTAGGAAGATCATTAAGCTCAACGGTGTTCCGTACAGAGCGCAGGACATGATTTCAACGGAGATTAATGAACATTTTAAATGTCAAATTATTCAACTGTTGGCTATAGGAATAAGGTGGATATAGTCATCTTACCTGCAACATTCACAGTCACCTCGGTGGATGAGAAGCACTTATGTTCAGCTTTACATGTTATAGACTTGAGCTGTTTCCATCGACTTGAGGAAACCGTCACTTGACTGATTATATGAGTTGTGTTTTTGACCAGGATCGCGGTGCTACCCTCTGTTACTCCCCAGGTCACCTTGGCATTGAGAATCGTGCGGACCGAACATGTTGCTTTCACGTTGGATTCCTCCGTCATTACTTCCTTGAAGCTGGGAATGTCCACATGGATGGGGGGAGGGGCACTTGAAAGGACTGCAGGAAAAAAAACATGCATTTTATTGTCTTAAAACATTCAGCAGTTTTCATATTGTGCTGTGAGACAGTAGCATACTTAGTTTGACAAATACTTATTGTTTTTATAAATTCCTGATCTTTGCGACGGGACTTGCATGTAAACTTTGAGCCAGCATCCCACTCCGTCATATTTGGCTCAATCTCACTGCTTAGAATCAGTGTGAATATATTTATTCTACAGCAATAATGTTTTCATTTTACCTGAGCAGATGCTGATGTCCTTCTTGACAGGTGTGTTCAGAGACTTGTCAGATACTCGACAAGTGAAGACCTTCCCCGTGCTCCACTCTGTGTGAGGGATGTGAAGTTGACTGGTTACTGCCACACGTCCGTCTGCACCCATGCTGATGACGTCATTAGTTGATGGAGATCTTGACTGAGACTCAGAAGACCATTCGATTTTAGGGTTGAAGCCCCATGCAGAGCATAAGAGTCTCTTTGTTCCTGAGACTTCACTGGGGGCCAGAAGAAGATCCACCGATGCGACCCCTAAATGAGCCATGAATCAGTGCATCAATGAATGAGTCTATTACATTATGAAGAGAGCGTGAAACATGAAATCAACTGTCATTAAAGGAAAGAAGAGTTGCTCCTCTTACCGAAGAAGTTGCCATAAGAGTTTGACGTAAAGGTGCCAGAGAAGCCTTGGTGCACTTCGCAGGTGAAATTGTTGTCATTATTCCAGTGACTTTCTGGGACAGAGAAGCGTTTGCTGATTGAAGCTTCAGGAAGTTCAACATACTGTCTCTCAGAGATGTCGGTACCGTTGGCCTGAAAGGTGACGTACAGGTCACGTGATGAGAGCTGTGTGACGTCACACTCCAGCACTGCAACGTCTCCTTTCAGCAATCTCCTGATCTCAACCACTGGAGGCGTGACTGCAGGTTCTGGATGATGCAGAAAGAAAACAAAGTTTATTCATTATTGTCACAAGATGTCTGATTTTTATTTTGTATCCACCTTATTCTCGGGGCGTTACTGTAAAGAAATGATTACGGGCGTAACTTCCGGTGAGGTAGCAGTAAGCTAATTAGTCCCGTAGGCTAACCATAGTGGCTAACAGCCTTCTTTTGAAGAGTAATTCACCTTCATTTTACCAAATCCTGCTTTATTGTGAACACATATTTAACTGAGGTTAAATTTGTATTTTCTAAAATGTCCTTGAGGAGCCCTGGTACGGTGTTCCGTACACTTAACGCCCTTCAGCGCCACGCCAGGCAGCACTCCTCTGTTGTTAAGAGCCAGACGAGCTTGTTTGTGTGCTCATTCTCCGGCTGAATATCCATCAGACAGTCTACACTTTGACTGATGTCTTTTGGACCAAGAGTTTTTGAGAAAAGTGGTGAAAAGTAATGCCTCCGCCTGTGTAGGAAGATCATTAAGCTCAACGGTGTTCCGTACAGAGCGCAGGACATGATTTCAACGGAGATTAATGAACATTTTAAATGTCAAATTATTCAACTGTTGGCTATAGGAATAAGGTGGATATAGTCATCTTACCTGCAACATTCACAGTCACCTCGGTGGATGAGAAGCACTTATGTTCAGCTTTACATGTTATAGACTTGAGCTGTTTCCATCGACTTGAGGAAACCGTCACTTGACTGATTATATGAGTTGTGTTTTTGACCAGGATCGCGGTGCTACCCTCTGTTACTCCCCAGGTCACCTTGGCATTGAGAATCGTGCGGACCGAACATGTTGCTTTCACGTTGGATTCCTCCGTCATTACTTCCTTGAAGCTGGGAATGTCCACATGGATGGGGGGAGGGGCACTTGAAAGGACTGCAGGAAAAAAAACATGCATTTTATTGTCTTAAAACATTCAGCAGTTTTCATATTGTGCTGTGAGACAGTAGCATACTTAGTTTGACAAATACTTATTGTTTTTATAAATTCCTGATCTTTGCGACGGGACTTGCATGTAAACTTTGAGCCAGCATCCCACTCCGTCATATTTGGCTCAATCTCACTGCTTAGAATCAGTGTGAATATATTTATTCTACAGCAATAATGTTTTCATTTTACCTGAGCAGATGCTGATGTCCTTCTTGACAGGTGTGTTCAGAGACTTGTCAGATACTCGACAAGTGAAGACCTTCCCCGTGCTCCACTCTGTGTGAGGGATGTGAAGTTGACTGGTTACTGCCACACGTCCGTCTGCACCCATGCTGATGACGTCATTAGTTGATGGAGATCTTGACTGAGACTCAGAAGACCATTCGATTTTAGGGTTGAAGCCCCATGCAGAGCATAAGAGTCTCTTTGTTCCTGAGACTTCACTGGGGGCCAGAAGAAGTTCCACCGATGCGACCCCTAAATGAGCCATGAATCAGTGCATCAATGAATGAGTCTATTACATTATGAAGAGAGCGTGAAACATGAAATCAACTGTCATTAAAGGAAAGAAGAGTTGCTCCTCTTACCGAAGAAGTTGCCATAAGAGTTTGACGTAAAGGTGCCAGAGAAGCCTTGGTGCACTTCGCAGGTGAAATTGTTGTCATTATTCCAGTGACTTTCTGGGACAGAGAAGCGTTTGCTGATTGAAGCTTCAGGAAGTTCAACATACTGTCTCTCAGAGATGTCGGTACCGTTGGCCTGAAAGGTGACGTACAGGTCACGTGATGAGAGCTGTGTGACGTCACACTCCAGCACTGCAACGTCTCCTTTCAGCAATCTCCTGATCTCAACCACTGGAGGCGTGACTGCAGGTTCTGGATGATGCAGAAAGAAAACAAAGTTTATTCATTATTGTCACAAGATGTCTGATTTTTATTTTGTATCCACCTTATTCTCGGGGCGTTACTGTAAAGAAATGATTACGGGCGTAACTTCCGGTGAGGTAGCAGTAAGCTAATTAGTCCCGTAGGCTAACCATAGTGGCTAACAGCCTTCTTTTGAAGAGTAATTCACCTTCATTTTACCAAATCCTGCTTTATTGTGAACACATATTTAACTGAGGTTAAATTTGTATTTTCTAAAATGTCCTTGAGGAGCCCTGGTACGGTGTTCCGTACACTTAACGCCCTTCAGCGCCACGCCAGGCAGCACTCCTCTGTTGTTAAGAGCCAGACGAGCTTGTTTGTGTGCTCATTCTCCGGCTGAATATCCATCAGACAGTCTACACTTTGACTGATGTCTTTTGGACCAAGAGTTTTTGAGAAAAGTGGTGAAAGTAACGCCTCCGCCTGTGTAGGAAGATCATTAAGCTCAACGGTGTTCCGTACAGAGCGCAGGACATGATTTCAACGGAGATTAATGAACATTTTAAATGTCAAATTATTCAACTGTTGGCTATAGGAATAAGGTGGATATAGTCATCTTACCTGCAACATTCACAGTCACCTCGGTGGATGAGAAGCACTTATGTTCAGCTTTACATGTTATAGACTTGAGCTGTTTCCATCGACTTGAGGAAACCGTCACTTGACTGATTATATGAGTTGTGTTTTTTGACCAGGATCGCGGTGCTACCCTCTGTTACTCCCCAGGTCACCTTGGCATTGAGAATCGTGCGGACCGAACATGTTGCTTTCACGTTGGATTCCTCCGTCATTACTTCCTTGAAGCTGGGAATGTCCACATGGATGGGGGGAGGGGCACTTGAAAGGACTGCAGGAAAAAAAACATGCATTTTATTGTCTTAAAACATTCAGCAGTTTTCATATTGTGCTGTGAGACAGTAGCATACTTACTTTGACAAATACTTATTGTTTTTATAAATTTCTGATCTTTGCGACGGGACTTGCATGTAAACTTTGAGCCAGCATCCCACTCCGTCATATTTGGCTCAATCTCACTGCTTAGACTGAAGGTTTCATTCTCTCTCTCCAAACTCTGCAGCTTTCTTGGGTCTTCCTGAATGTCTAGAGTTTGGTCGTCCCGCTCCCACGTCACATTCAGATCGTTTGGAAAGAAGCCGCTCAGGGTGCAGATGAGTTTGACCGATGAGGTCCCGAATTCACCTTCCCAGTCGGGATGTAATGCGATGTTTGGAGAGACGACCTGCGGTGCTGAGATAGAGAAGAAATAGTTTTGTCTTTACTGGATGTGGACATTTCTTTAAAATATGAGCTGATTTCACGTCTTCAGTTATACATACCTTCAGATTTTGATCAGGTTGAAATTAGTGGCGTTAAAGTTTCATATGATATCTGTAGCTTCACTCGAGCTCTAAAACTGAACCTATTAGAGCCTCTGAAAGACGGTAAAGTCAGTCGCGGGTCTCGGAGGGTTAAAGTCAGGTGGAGATGGCGCTGGAAGTCTGTTGCACAGATGTCGCAGCATGACATCACGGCTAGCAGCGAGCGGAAGCATTGAGTAACACCCAGGTCCCAAAACAGTACCAAAAATGCAGAAGTGAAACAATGCAAAGAGCAACGGTGCGTCACAGACAGCAGGTGTGAGGCGCAGTTGTGCCAGTAAGAAGAAGCGGCGTGCACATTTACATGTCTCATATCAGTTTACATATTTTTTCACATGGCTTCTCATGACTTTGCTAAAGGTTTTAGTTCTCGACTCTCTTAATAATAGACTCGAGAACTAACCGACTGTACAGTCTCCATATTTACATGTCGAGTTGAACACGGGCTGATGATTCCAGGTGCTAGGGAGGTGACAAACATAACATATTGCATAATAAAATCATTTTTAAAGACATGAAATAAATAAATAGGACTGTTTGAGTATTTCTTTATAGGTGAAACTACAGGCAGTATGAACAGTTTCAAAATAATGGAAGAGAAAAAAGTTGGAGGAGCAACATTAATGGTTATCTTCAATTAAACATTTATTTTCAAAAAGACACAAAGCTCTTGTAATTAAAAGGAAAAAGAAGGACAACAGTGACTACTTACATGATACTATGAGTTTATAAGAAGAAATGCATGAAATATAGTTTTTTTTTTGTTTTTACAGAAAGTTCACCTTGTTTCATTTAACCTGAGAAGACAGAAAAAAAATATGGATTAGTAATGTTGTAAAATAAATGTGTCAACATATGGCATATACTAGATGATGATGTTACAACTGGCTTCTGTTGTGGATTGCTGTACTAATTTAACTTAATTAACCTATGACTTATGATTTATTTTTTTTAATAATAAATACAAATTCTGTTAATTTTGAAGATGTTTTACCAAGTTGCTGGTACATGATTTATTATTTTAATAATACATACAAATTCTGTTCATTTTGGATTTTTTTACCAAGTTGCTGATGCTCAATTCATATTTTAATAATAAATACAAATTCTGTTAATTTTTAAGATTCTTTACCAAGTCGCTGGTACATGATTTATTATTTTAATAATAAATACAAATTCTGTTGAATTTGAAAATCTTTTACCAAGTTTTTGGCGCACGATTTATTATTTTAATAATAATACAAATTCTGTTAATTAAGATTTTTTACCAAGTTGCTGGTGTACGATTTATTATTTTAATAATAATGAACAATTCAGTAATTTCTATCTATTTATATATTTGTTACATTTTGCTTTACAAAGTTAGGAAAAACAGTTTTTAAGTCAGGCCTGATGTTTCCTAACACATAAAAGAATGATCTCAGTCACGTCCACACTGTGAGACATACAGCTTATTAATTAAACACTGGTATCGGATCGGTACTCGGCATCTGCCGATACCCAAAGCTCAGGTATCGCTATCGGTATCGGTATCGGGACTGAAAAAGTCGGATCGGTGCATCCCTAGTTAAAGGTGAAATGTGTGTCATCGTACCATTTTAAATTAAATATTGTGGTCCTGCAGAGACCATAACCACCATAACCATTTAACATGTTTTTCAATGAAAATGCGAATACTGATGTAAAATGTATAATTCCCTCTAATATCGCAAATCATATCGCAATTTCAAGATCAGTCAAATTAATCACAATTAGATATGTCTTTCAAAATCGTTCTACTAAGACCCACAGTAACCGCAACACCTGCAAAATATAATTCAGTTCCTTATAATAGCACAGACATTTTGAATAATTGTTTACAGGGTCAAAATGTTGAATTATTGTTCGCTCAATATACTACAGGTTACCACAGAGTTGAGTCTTTACGCCAATTATTGCTCTCTTTTATGTATAGTAGTAACATTTCTTAGGAAACGCACTAAATCAAGTTATAGAGATTATGTTTTTGTTGACATATTACACCAATAACACTTATTTATGACTGTATTCATATTATTATTTTATTGTTATTAATTTAATTAAGTCTTTTTTTTTACTTGTTTGGACTACATACACGCTGAACATTTTTTATTTTTTTTTACTGTATTAATTTAGAGATTTTCCAAAGTAAAAGTCCCTAGAAGTGTATGATTCAACTTTTCCTCATGGCCTAGTGGTAAAAGAGTTAATAAAAATCACAATATCGAATCACAATACTTCAAAAATCGCAATACATATCTAATCAGCACCCAAGTATCGTGATCGTATTGAATCGGGAGATAGGTGAATCGTCCCAGCCTTAATGCTTACTGAGGTAGTTATGATGTGATGTAGTTATGATGATTATTATCGTTATGCCCTTTATGAAACAGTCGTCACTCCTCATGTTAGAGGAGTTTTCTGCCAACACATCTGTGTTGTTTGAATACATTCCTCTTTTGGTTTGAGTTAAACCCAAATCTGTGCACAACTCTTAACACATAAGCTCATTATTACCTTAAAAGCAGTGGTTCCAATACTGAACACCAGAGTGATGAGGAAAGAGAAGGATGAAGGTGATGGCTGTGCTTCCCATGTTATCTTCTTCTGCTTCCAGCGGACCCGTTCAGTAGGTAGAAGTCTGGTACTAGAAGTACAGTAATTATTCAGTTAATACTTAATATATACCCTAACAATCAGTTAGTCAGTCAATCAATCAAGTATGAAATAGCCGACCGCAAATTAACTCTCTGAGACCCACAACCAGACCCGCTTTAGTCTTCTTTAGAGGGGTACAGGGAGTCTTTAGGGGGAGATAGCAGGTCAACAGTAGATGTCACATAGAAGTGGTGTACATCATCTGAAAGCTGCGAAACCTGAAGAATAATTTGAGATGCTGCTCAATCACTTGTTCTAGTCATAAATCAGAAATAAACATGAATTCATGAATTCATTATTTAAAATGATTCAATTTAACCATTTTTTTTACCACTGGAGAATTGATAAAAATGATCAATAATCCCTCCAAAATCCCACATTAAGACACCAACCTTCTACGGCTGACGATGCCCACCTCTACATATATACACTAAATCCATTCATCACGGCGACTCTCTCCACCCTGAAGAATGATCAAAATGATCATAATCCCTCCTAAATCCCACATTAAGACACCAAGACCTTGAGGAAACATTATAGAAAAGCCATGCTGTGATTTGGGATCAAAACTTTTTGACATTTTGGAGATTTTTGCAAGAATTACAGTTTTTTCTGTGATTGGATGGCGAACACTTCTGTTGTGTAAGCTGCTCAGAAACCCCCTTATTGTCAATCTAGCTAGGAAAGTCATCCATCCTCTGAATGCTCTAGGTCTCTAGTTTGTGGGCTGTAAGTTTCATGAGGCTGTGATTATCCTAGAGGTCACCACAGGTCATTTATACAGTGAGGTCAATGAAATGTCTCCTATGGGGACTAATATCATCCAATGAATTACAGTGGGCTCATTGGATCCACACGAGTCTCAGCTTTACAGTGATACACAATTTATGTAATTCAAGACTGTTCAGGGACCCCAGTTTGAAGACATATAAAAACCACACATTTTAGAATAGAATAAAATAACCAAAACTGCATGTGATTATCATAAAGTGGGCATGTCTGTAAAGGGGAGACTCGTGGGTACCATAGAACCCATATTACATTCACATATCTGGAGGTCATAGGTCAAGGGACCCCTTTTGAAATGACCTTGCCAGTTTTTCCTCCCTAAAATTCAGCCCAACTTTGGAGCGTCCTTCCCGAAAAGCTAACATGACCTGACATGGTACCAATGGATTCTTTAGGTTTTCTAGTTTCATCTGATATCTGTGTCTTAACTCTAACCCTAAAACTGAACCCACTAGAGCCTCTGAAAGACAGTAAAGTCGGCCAGGATCGCGGGTCTCGGGGTTAGTAA
>VHQL01000452.1:0-96545 GCA_014673565.1 Sebastes schlegelii
TTATTCCTCCATGTCACCCTTTATGTCACAACTCCAATTCACTCCTCCATGTCACCTCTATATGTCTTCCATGTCACTTCTCCAAGTCACTCCTCCATGTCCA
This sequence comes from Sebastes schlegelii, assembly GCA_014673565.1. Classification (NCBI taxonomy): domain Eukaryota; kingdom Metazoa; phylum Chordata; class Actinopteri; order Perciformes; family Sebastidae; genus Sebastes; species Sebastes schlegelii. The sequence goes on from VHQL01000452.1 coordinate 104, forward strand.
TCCTCCATGTCACTACTCCACATCAATCCTCTATGTCGCTCCTCCGTGTTGCTCCTCCTTGTCACTCTTCCATGTAACTCATCTATGTACCTCCGCCATGTCACTACACCAACTCAATCCTTCTTGTCACTCCTCTATGTCACTCATTCATGTCACTTCTATATGTCTTCCATGTCACTCCTCCATGTCATCCTCCATGTCACTACTCCATGTCACTCCTCCATGTTGCTCCTGCGTGTTGCTCCTCCACATCAATCCTCTATGTCATTCCTCCATGTTGCTCCTCAAAGTCACTCCTCATGTCACTCCTCCATGTCACTCCTCCATGTCACTCCTCCAAGTCACTCACCCATGTCCCTCCGCGATGTCACTCCACCATATCAACCCTCCTTGGTTATCCGCCCTGTCACTTCTCTATTTTACTCTTCCATGTCTCTCCTCCACGTCACTCCTCTATGTCACTCCTCCATGTGACTCCTCCATATCACTCCTCCATGTGTCTCCTCCATGTCACTACACCAACTCACTCCTCAAGATCACTCCTCCATGTCACTGCTTCATGTCACTCCTCCATGTCGCTACTCCATGTGACTCCTCCATGTCACTCCACCAACTCACTCCTCCACTTCGATCCTCCATGTTGCTCTTCCATGTCACTCCTCCATGTAACTCATCTATGTACCTCCGCCATGTCACTACACCAACTCAATCATTCTTGTCACTCCTCCATGTCACTAATCCATGTCACTTCTATATGTCTTCCATGTCACTCCTCCATGTTCCTCCTCCATGTCACTCCTCCACATCACTTCTCTATGTCACTCCTCCATGTCGCTACACAAACTCACTCCTCATGTCACTCCTCCATGTCACTCCTCCATGTCACTTCTATATGTCTTCCATGTCACTCCTCCATGTCGCTACATCAACTCAAACCTCCTTGTCACTCCTCCATGTCACTCATCCATGTCATTCCTCCATGTCACTCCTTTATGTCACTCCTCCAAGCCACTCCTCAATTTCACTTCTATATGTCTTCCATGTCACTCCTCCATGTCGCTCCTCCGTGTTGCTCCTCCATGTCACTCCTCCATGTCACTCCTCCACATCACTCCTCCATGTCGCTACGCCAACTCACTTCTCATCTCACACCTCCGTGTCGCTACCCAATGTCGCTTCTTCAAGTCTTCAATGTCATGTCTCTCATCTGTGTAGCTCCACATTGTCACTCCTCTATGTCGCTCCTCTATGTCAGTACTCCATGTCGCTATACCAACTCATTCCTCCATGTCACTCCTTTTTGTCACACCTCCACGTCACTCCTCCATGTCGCTACTCCATGTGACTCCTCCATGTGGCTCCACCAACTCACTCTTCCATGTCACACCTCCTTGTCACTCCTCCATGTAGCTACTCCATGTCACCTCTCCATTTCACTCCTCCATGTCACTCCTCCAGGTCACTCCTCCTTGTCACTCCTCCATATCCCTCCTCCATGTCACTACACCAACTCACTCCTCAATGACACTCCTCCATGTCACTACTTCATATGACTCCTCCATGTCACTTCTATATGTCTTCCATGTAACTCCTCCATGTCACTCCTCCATGTCACTCCTCCAAGTCTCTCCTCCATGTTGCTCCTCTATGTCACTTCTCCTTGTTGTTACAAGTCTCTCTTCCATGTCGCTCCTATATTTCACCCCTCCATTTCACTCATCCATATCGCTCCTATATTTCACCCCTCCCTTTCACTCATCCATATCGCTCCTCCATGTCAATCCTTTATGTCACTCCACCAAGTCACTCCTCCATGTCGCTACTCCATGTTACTCCTCCATGTCGCTCCACCAACTCACTCCTCCATGTCACACCTCCTTGTCACTCCTCCATGTAAATACTCCATTACACCCCTCCATTTCACTCCTCCATGTCGCTATTCCATGTCACTCCTCCATGTCACTACTCCATATCACTCCTCCATGTCACTTCTATATGTCTGCCATGTAACTCCTCCATGTCGCTCCTCCCTGTCACTCCTCCATGTCACTCCTCCTTGCTGTTACATGTCTCTCATCCATGTTGCTCCTATATGTAACTCCTCCATTTCACTCCTCCATTTGTTTTCTCCATATCGCTCCTACATGTCTATCCTTCATGTCACTCCTCCATGTCAATCCTTTATGTCACTCCTCCAAGTCACTCCTCCATGTCGCTACTCCAGGTGACTCCTCCATGTCGCTCGTAATTGTCAGTACTCCATGTCAGTCCTCCTTGTCATTCCTCCATGTGGCTACACTCACTCACTCCTCCATGTCACTCCTTCATGTCACTCCTCCATGTCGCTCTTCCTTGTCACTCCTCCACGTAACTCCTCCATGTCGCTCCTCCATGTGACTCCTCCATGTCGCTCCTCCAACTCACTCCTCCATGTCACACCTCCTTGTCACTCCTTCATGTAAATACTCCATTTCACTCATCCATGTCCCTCCGCCATGTCGCTACTTCATGTGACTCCTCCATGTCGCTCCACCAACTCACTCCTCTATGTCACTCCTCTATTTCATTCCCCCATGTCGTTACTCCATGTCACTCTTCCATGTCGCTCCTCCATGTCACTCCTCCATGTCGCTACGCCAACTCACTTCTCATGTCACTCCTCTGTGTTGCTACTCCATGTCACTCCTCCATGTCACTCCTATATGTCACTACTCCATGTCACTCTTCCATGTCGCTCCTGCATGTAACTTCTCCAAGTCTTCAATGTCATGTCTCTCATCTGTGTAGCTCCACATTGTCACTCCTCCATATCACTCCTCCGTGTCACTTCTACATGTTTTCCATGTCACTTCTCCATGTCACACCTCTATGTCACTCCTCAATGTTACTCCTCCATGTCGCTACACCAACTCACTCTTCATCACTCCTCCATGTTGCTAATCCATGTCACTCCTCCATGTTGCTCCACCAACTCAATCTTCCTTGTCACTCCTCCATGTCACTTATCCATGTCATTCCTCCATGTCACTCCTTTATGTCACTCCTCCAAGTCACTCCTCCATGTCGCTATTACATGTGACTCCTCCATGTCGCTACACCAACTCAATCTTCCTTGTCACTCCTCCATGTTCGTCTTCCATGTCGCTACTCCATGTCACTCCTCCATGTCGCTACTCCATGTCAATCCTCTATGTCACTCCTCCATGTTGCTCCTCCATGTCACTCCTCCATGTCCATCCTCCATGTGACTCCTCCATGTCGCTCCACCAAATCCTTCCTCTATGTTACTCCTCCATGTCACTCCTCCATGTCAATTCTTTATGTCACTCCTCCAAGTTACTCCTCCATGTCGCTCCTCCATGTCACTCATCCATGTCACTCATCCATGACACTCCTCTATGTCACTCCTCCTTGTCACTCCTCTATGTCACTCGTCCATGTCACTCCTCCATGTAACTCCTCCATGTAGCTACTCCATGTCACTCCTCCATGTCGCTACACAAACTCACTCCTCATGTCACTCCTCCATGTCACTCCTCCATTTCACTCCTCCAAGTCACTCATCCATGTCCCTCCGCCATGTCACTCCACCATATCAACCCTCCTTCCTGATCAACCCTGTCACATCTCCAAGTCACTCTTCCATGTCCCTCCTCCATGTCACTACTCCTTGTCGCTATTCCATGTCAGTCCTCCATGTCGCTACACCAACTGACTCTTCCATGTCACTCCTTCATGTTGCTCCTCCATGTCCCTCCTCCATGTCACTCCTCCATGTCACTCATCCATGTCCCTCCGCCATGTCACTCCACCATATCAATCTTCCTTGGTGATCCGCCCTGTCACTTCTCCATGTCACTCTTCCACGTCTTTCCTCCACGTCATTCCTCTATATCACTCCTCCATGTCACTCCTCCATGTAGCTACTCTATATCACTCCTCCATGTCGCTACACAAACTCACTCCTCATGTCACTCCTTCATGTCACTCCTCCATGTCTCTCCTCCATGTTGCTCTAACAACTCACTCCTCCATGTCACTCCACCATTTCACTCCTCCATATCAGTCCTCCAGGTCACTCCTCCATGTCGCTACTAAAAGTCACTCCTCCATGTCACTCCACCATTTCACTCCTCCATGTCAGTCCTCTAGGTCACTCCTCCATGTCGCTACTAAAAGTCACTCCTCCATGTCACTCCACTATTTCACTCCTCTATGTCACTCATCCATGTCATTCCTCCATGTCACTCGTTTATGTCACTCCTCCAATTCACTCCTCCATGTCACCTCTATATGTCTTCCATGTCACTCCTCCATGTCCATCTTCCATGTCACTACTCCATGTCACTCCTCCATGTTGCTCCTCCGTGTTGCTCCTCCATGTCACTCCTCCAAGTCACTCACCCATGTCCCTCCACGATGTCACTCCACCATATCAACCCTACTTCCTAATCAACCCTGTAACTTCTCCAAGACACTCCTCCATGTCCCTCCTCCATGTCAATACTCCATGTCACTCCTCCATGTCGCTTCTTCGTGTTTCTCCTCCACATTAATCCTCTATGTCACTCCTCCATGTTGCTCCTCCATGTCACTTCTCCATGTCACTCCACCATTTCACTCCTCCATGTCACTTCTCCAGGTCACTCCTCCATGTCGATACTCAAAGTCACGTCCTCCATGTCACTCATCCATGTCATTCCTCCATGTCACTCCTTTATGTCACTCCTCCAATTCACTCCTCCATCTCACTTCTATGTGTCTTCCAAGTCACTCCTCCATGTCCCCCCTCCATGTCGCTCCTCCGTGTTGCTCCTCCAAGTCACTCCTCCATGTAACTCCTCCATGTCTCTACTCCATGTCACTCTAACAACTCACTCCTCCATGTCACTCCACCATTTCATTCCTTCATGTCACTCCTCCAGGTCATTCCTCCATGTCGCTACTTCATGTCACTCCTCCATGTCGCTACACAAACTTAACCCTCCTTGGCACTCCTCCATGTCACTCATCCATGTCGCTCCTCCGTGTTGCTCCTCCAAGTCAGTCCTCCATGTAACTCCTCCATGTAGCTACTCCATGTCACTACTCCATGTCGCTACACAAACTCACTCCTCATGTCATTCTTCCATGTCACTCCTCCAAGTCACTCACCCATGTCCCTCCGCGATGTCACTCCACCATATCAACCCTCCTTTTTGATCCGCCCTGTCACTTCTCCATGTCACTCCTCCATGTCTCTCTTCCACGTCACTCCTCTATGTCACTTCTCCATGTCACTCCTACATGTCACTCCTCCATGTCTCTCCGCTATGTCGCTCTAACAACTCACTCCTCCTTGTCACTCCTCCATGTCACTCCACCATTTCACTCCTCCATGTCACTCCTCCAGGTCACTACTCCATGTCGCTACTCAAAGTCACTCCTCCATGTTACTACACAAACTCACTCCTCAATGTCACTCCTCCATGTCACTACTTCATGTCACTCCTCCATGTCGCTACTCAAAGTCACTCCTCCATGTCACTCCTCCAGGTCACTCCTCCATGTCGCTACTCAAAGTCACTCCACCATTTCACTCCTCCATGTCACTCATCCATGTCATTCCTCCATGTCTCTCCTCCACATCATTCTTCTATGTAACTCCTCCATGTCACTCCTCCATGTCGCTCTAACAACTCACTCCTCCATGTCACTCCACCATTTCACTCCTCCATGTCACTCCTCCAGGTCACTCCTCCAGGTCGCTAATCAAAGTCACTCCTCCATGTAACTACACCAACTCACTCCTCAATGTCACTCTTCTATGTCATTACTTCATGTCGCTCCTCCATGTCGCTACACAAACTCAACCCTCCTTGTCACTCCTCCATGTCACTCATCCAAGTCACTCCTCCATTTCCCTCCTCCCTGTCACTACTCCATGTCACTCCTCCATGTCGCTCCTTCGTATTGCTCCTCCCCATCACTCCTCTATGTCACTCCTCCATGTCACTCATCCAAGTCACTCCTCCATTTCCCTCCTACATGTCGCTATTCCATGTGACTCCTCCATGTCGCTCCACCAACTCACTCCTCCACGTCGCTCCTCCATGTTGCTCTTCCATTTCACTCCTCCACGTCACTCCTCTATGTCACTCCTCCATGTCACACCTCCATGTCACTCCTCCATGTCGTTATTCCATGTGACTCCTCCATGTCGCTCCACCAACTCACTCCTCCACGTCACTCCTCCATGTTGCTCTTCCATTTCACTCCTCCACGTCACTCCTCTATGTCACTCCTCCATGTCACACCTCCATGTCACTCCTCCATGTCACACCTCCATGTCACTCCTCCATGTCGTTATTCCATGTCATTCCTCCATGTTGCTCCTCCATGTCACTCCTCCATGTCACTCCTCCATGTCGCTACTCTATGTCACTCCTCCATGTCGCTACACCAACTCAATCCTCCTTGTCACTCCTCCATGTCGCTCCTCCATGTTGCTCCTCCATGTCACTCCTCAATGTCACTCATCCATGTCCCTCTGCCATGTCACTCCACCATATCAATCTTCCTTGGTGATCCGACCTGTCACTTATCCATGTCACTCTTCCATGTCTCTCCTCCACGTCACTCCTCCATGTCACTCCTCCATGTCACTCCTCCATGTCACTATAACAACTCACTCCTCCATGTCACTACACCATTTCACTGTTCCATGTTACTCCTCCAGGTCACTCCTCCATGTCGTTACTCAAAGTCACTCCTCCATGTTACTACACCAACTCACTCCTCAATGTCACTCCTCCATGTCATTCCTCCATTTCTCTCCTTCATGTCGCTATAACAACTCACTCCTCCATGTCACTCCTCCAGGTCACTCCTCCATGTCGCTACTCAAAGTCACTCCACCATTTCACTCCTCCATGTCACTCATCCATATCATTCCTCCATGTCTCTCCTCCACGTCATTCCTCTATGTAACTCCTCCATGTCACTCCTCCATGTCGCTCTAACAACTCACTCCTCCATGTCACTCCACCATTTCACTCCTCCATGTCACTCCTCCAGGTCACTCCTCCAGGTCGCTAATCAAAGTCACTCCTCCATGTAACTACACCAACTCACTCCTCAATGTCACTCTTCTATGTCACTACTTCATGTCGCTCCTCCATGTCGCTACACAAACTCAACCCTCCTTGTCACTCCTCCATGTCACTCATCCAAGTCACTCCTCCATTTCCCTCCTCCATGTCACTACTCCATGTCACTCCTCCATGTCGCTCCTTCGTATTGCTCCTCCCCATCACTCCTCTATGTCACTCCTCCATGTCACTCATCCAAGTCACTCCTCCATTTCCCTCCTACATGTCGCTATTCCATGTGACTCCTCCATGTCGCTCCACCAACTCACTCCTCCACGTCGCTCCTCCATGTTGCTCTTCCATTTCACTCCTCCACGTCACTCCTCTATGTCACTCCTCCATGTCACACCTCCATGTCACTCCTCCATGTCGTTATTCCATGTGACTCCTCCATGTCGCTCCACCAACTCACTCCTCCACGTCACTCCTCCATGATGCTTTTCCATTTCACTCCTCCACGTCACTCCTCTATGTCACTCCTCCATGTCACACCTCCATGTCACTCCTCCATGTCGCTCTAACAACTCACTCCTCCATGTCACTCCACCATTTCACTCCTCCATGTCCATCCTCCATGTCACTATTCCATGTCACTCCTCCATGTTGCTCCTCTCTGTTGCTCCTCCATGTCACTTCTCTAAGTCACTCACCCCTGTCCTTCCACGATGTCACTCCACCATATCAACTCTCCTTCCTGATGAACCCTGTCACTTCTCCGAGTCACTCCTCCATGTCCCTCCTCCATTTCACTACTCCATGTCACTCCTCCATGTCGCTCCTCCAGGTAACTCTTCCATGTCGCCACTCAAACTCACTCCTCCATGTCATTACACCTACTCACTCATCAATGTCACTCCTCCATGTCACTACTTCTTGTAACTAATCTAATTCACTTCTCCATGTCACCTCTATATGTCTTCCATGTCACTCCTCCATGTCCATCCTCCATGTCACTACTCCATGTCACTCCTCCATGTCGCTCCTCTGTGTTGCTCCTCCATGTCAATCCTCTATGTCACTCCTCCATGTCACTCCTCCAAGTCGCTATTCCATGTCAGTCCTCCATGTCGCTACACCAACTCACTCTTCCTTGTCACTCCTCCATTTCACTCTACCACGTCACTCCTCTACATCACTCCTCATGTCACTCCTCCATGTCAATACACTAACACAAACCTCTTTGTCCATCCTCCATGTCACTACTCCATGTCACTCCTCCATGTCGCTCCTCTGTGTTGCTCCTCCAAGTCACTCCTCCATATCCCTCCTTTATGTCATTCCACCAACTCACTCCTCCATGTCGCTACACCAGCTAACTCCTCCATGTCACTCCTCCATATCGCTACTTAATGTCATTACTCCTTGTCACTCTTCCTTGTCGCTCCTCCATGTCACTTCTCCAAGTCTTCAATATCATGTCTCTCATCCGTGTAGCTCCACATTGTCACTCCTCCATATCACTCCTCCGACTCACTTCTACATGTTTTCCTCGTCACTCCTCCATGTCATTCTTCCATGTCACTTCTATATGTCTTCAAAGTCACTCCTCCATGTCCCTCCTCCATGTCACTTCTATATGTCTTCAAAGTCACTCCTCCATGTCCCTCCTCCAAGTCACTCCTCCATGTAACTTCTATATGTCTTCAAAGTCACTCCTCCATGTCTCTCCTCCATGTCGCTCCTCCGTATTGCTCCTCCAAGTCACTCCTCCATGTAACTGCTCCATGTAACTACTCCATGTCACTCCTCCATGTTGCTACACAAACTCACTCCTCATGTCACTCCTCCATGTCACTCCTCCATGTCACTCCTCCAAGTCATTCACCCATGTCCCTCTGCGATATCACTCCACCATATCAACCCTTCTTGGTGATCCGCCCTGTCACTTCTCCATGTAACTCCTCCATGTCTCTCCTCCACGAAACTCCTCTATGTCACTCCTCCAGGTCACTCCTCCATGTCGCTACACCAACTTACTTCTTAATGTCACTTCTTCATGTCACTCCTCCATGTCTCTCCTCTATATCGCTCTAACAACTCACTCCTCCATGTCACTCCTCCATTTCACTCCTCCATTTCGCTCCTTCCTGTCCCTCCTCCATGTCACTCCTTTATGTTTCTCCTCTAATTCACTCCTCCATGTCACTCCACCATTTCACTCTTCCATGTCACTCCTCCAGGTCACTCCTCCATGTCGCTACTCAAAGTCACTCCTCCATGTCGCTACACCAACTCACTCCTCAATGTCACTCCTCCATATCACTCCTCCATTTCTCTCCTCCATGTCACTCCTCGTTGTCGCTACACCAACTCAACCCTCCTTGTAACTCCTCCATGTCATCTCTATATGTCTTCCATGTCACTCCTCCATGTCCATCCTCCATGTCACTACTCCATGTCACTCCTCCATGTTGGTCCTCCGTGTTGCTCCTCCATGTCACTCCTCCAAGTCACTCACCCATGTCCCTCCACGATGTCATTCCACCATATCAACCCTCCTTCCTGATCAACCCTGTCACTTCTCCAAGTCACTCCTCCATGTCCCTCCTCCATGTAACTACTCCATGTCACTATAACAAGTCACTCCTCCATGTCACTCCACCATTTCACTCCTCCATGTCACTCCTCCAGGTTACTCCTCCATGTCGCTACTAAAAGTCACTCCATGTCACTACACCAACTCACTCCTCAATGTCACTCCTCAATGTCAACACTTCATGTCACTCCTCCTTGTCGCTACACAAACTCAATCCTACTTTAGACTCTTTCATGTCACTCCTCCATATAGCTCCTCCATGTCCCTCCTCCATGTCACTCCTCCATGTCATTCCTCCATGTCACTCCTCCATTTATCTCCTCCATGTCGCTACTCTATGTCACTCCTCCATGTCAACCCTCCATGTCACTCCTCCATGTCACTCCTCTAGGTCACTCCTCCATGCCACTCCTCCATCTAACTCCTCCATGTCACTCCTCCATGTCGCTACACAAACTCACTCCTCATGTCACTCCTCCATGTCACTCCTCCATGTCACTCCTCCATGTCGCTACTCTATGTCACTCCTCCATGTAGCTCCTCAATGTCACTCCTCCGTGTCGGTACTCAAAGTCACTCCTCCATGTCGCTACACCAACTCACTCTTCCATGTCACTCCTCCATTTCATTCCACCACATCACTCCTCTACATCACTCCTCATGTCACTCCTCCATGTCAATACACCAACACAAACCTCTTTGTCCATCCTCCATGTCACTACTCCATGTCACTCCTCCATGCCGCTCCTCTGTGTTGCTCCTCCAAGTCACTCCTCCATATCCCTCCTTTATGTCATTCCACCAACTCACTCCTCCATGTCGCTACACCAGCTCACTCCTCCATGTCACCTCTATTTGTCTTCCATGTCACTCCTCCATGTCCATCCTCCATGTCCCTCCACGATGTCACTCCACCATATCAACTCTTCTTCCTGATCAACCCTGTCACTTCTCCAAGTCACTCCTCCATTTCCCTCCTCCATGTCACTACTCCATGTCACTACTCCATGAAAATCCTCCATGTCGCTCCTCCGAGTTGATCCTCCACATCAATTCTCTATGTCACTCCTCCATGTCACTCCTCCCTGTTGCTATTCCATGTCAGTCCTCCATGTCGCTACACCAACTCACTCTTCCATGTTACTCCTCCATATCGCTACTCCATGTGACTCCTCCATGTCACTTCTCCATGTCGCTTCTCCATGTCACTCCTCGATGTCAATACACCAACTGGAACCTCTTTGTCCATCCTCCATGTCACTCCTCCGTGTTGTCCTCCATGTCACTCCTCCATGTCACTCCTCCATGTCGCTACTCTATGTCACTCCTCCATGTCGCTACACCAACTCAAACCTCCTTGTCACTCCTCCATGTCGCTCCTCTATGTTGCTCCTCCATTTCACTCCTCCATGTCACTCCTCCATGTCCCTACTCCATGTGACTCCTCCATGTCGCTCCACCAACTTACTCCTCCACGTCGCTCCTCCATATTGCTCTTCCATGTCACTCCTCCATGTAACTCATCTATGTCCCTCTGCCATGTCACTACACCAACTCAATCCTTCTTGTCACTCCTCCATGTCACTTCTATATGTCTTCCATGTCACTCCTCCATGTCACTCCTCCATGTCACTCATCCATGTCAGTTCTATATGTCTTCCATGTCACTCCTCCACGTAACTCCTCTATGTCACTCCTCCATGTCACTCCTCCATGTCACTCCTCCATGTCGTTATTCCATGACCCTCCTCCATGTCGCTACCCCAACTCATTACTCATTTCACTCCTCCATGTCGCTACTCCATGTCACTCCTCCAAGTCACTCACCCATGTCCCTCCGCCATTTCTCTCCTCCATGTCGCTATAACAACTCACTCCTCCATGTCACTACACCATTTCACTCCTCCATGTCACTCCTCCAGGTCACTCCTCCATGTCGCTACTCAAAGTCACTCCTCCATGTCACTACACCAACTCACTCCTCCATGTCACTCCTCCATGTCGCTCCTCCGTGTTGCTCCTCCATGTCACTTCTCCAAGTCACTCACCCATGTCCCTCCACGATGTCATTCCACCATATCAACCCTCCTTCCTGATCAACTCTGTCACTTCTCCAAGTCACTCCTCCATGTCCCTCCTCCATGTCACTACACCCGATCAATCCTCTATGTCACTCCTCCATGTCACTCCTCCATCTCACTCCTCCATGTCGCTATTCCATGTGACTCCTCAATGTCGCTCCACCAACTCCTTCCTCCATGTTACTCCTCCATGTCAACCCTCCATGTCAGTCCTTTATGTCACTCATCCAAGTTACTCCTCCATGTCACTCCACCATTTCACTCCTCCTTGTCACTCCTCCAGGTCACTCCACCATGTCGCTACTCAAAGTCACTCCTCCATGTCACTTCTCCACATCACTCCTCTATGTCACTCCTCCTTGTCACACCTCCATGTCACTCCTCAATGTCGCTACAGTAACTCATTCCTCATGTCAATCCTCCATGTCGCTACTCCATGTCACTTCTATATGTCTTCCATGTCACTGTCCCTCATCCATGTCACTCCTCCACGTAACTCCTCCATTTCACTCCTCCACGTCACTCCTCTATGTCACTCCTCCATGTCACACCTCCATGTCACTCCTCCATGTCGTTATTCCATGTCACTCCTCCATGTCGCTACACCAACTCATTACTCATGTCACTCCTCCATGTCGCTATTCCATGTCACTTCTCCATGTCGCTACACCAACTCAACCCTCCTCGTAACTCCTCCATATCAATCATCCATGTCACCTCTATATGTCTTCCATGTCACTCCTCCATGTCCATCCTCCATGTCACTACTCCATGTCACTCCTCCATGTTGCTCCTCCGTGTTGCTCCTCAAAGTCACTCCTCCATGTAACTCCTCCATGTAGCTACTTCATGTCACTCCTCCATGTCGCTTCACAAACTCACTCCTCATGTCACTCCTCCATGTCACTCCTCCATGTCACTCCAACATGTCTCTCCTCCATGTTGCTATAACAACTCACTCCTCCATGTCACTCATCCATGTCGCTACTCAAAGTCACTCCTCCATGTCACTCATCCAGGTCACTCCTCCATGTTGCTACTCAAAGTCACTCCTCCATGTCACTCATTCATGTCATTCCTCCATGTCACTCGTTTATGTCACTCCTCCATGTCACTTCTCCATGTCTCTCCTCCATGTTGCTCTAACAACTCACTCCTCCATGTCACTCCACCATTTCACTCCTCCATGTCACTCCTCCAGGTCACTCCTCCATGTCGCTACTCAAAGTCACTCCTCCATGTCACTCAACCATGTCATTCCTCCATGTCACTCGTTTATGTCACTCCTCCAATTCACTCCTTCATGTCACTTCTATATGTCTTCCATGTCACTCCTCCATGTCGCTACACCTACTCACTCTTCCATGTCACTGCTCCATGTCGCTCCTCCATGTTGCTCCTCTATGTCACTCCTCCATGTCTCTACTCCATGTCGCTCTAACAACTCACTCCTCCATGTCACTCCACCATTTCACTCCTTCATGTCACTCCTCCAGGTCACTCCTCCATGTCGCTACACAAACTCAACCCTCCTTGTCACTCCTCTATGTCACTTATCCATGTCATTCCTCATGTCACTCCTTTATGTCACTCCTCCAAGTCACTCCTCCATGTCACTCCTCCATGTCACTCATCCATGTCCCTCCGCCATGTCACTCCACCCTATCAATCTCCCTTGGTGATCCGACCTGTCACTCCTCCATGTCACTCCTCCATGTCTCTCCTCCATGTCGCTCTAACAACTCACTCCTCCATGTCACTCCACCATTTCACTCCTCCATGTCACTCCTCCAGGTCACTCCTCCATGTTGTTACTCAAAGTCACTCCTCCATGTTACTCATCCATGTCATTACTCCATGTCACCACTCCATGTCCATCCTCCATGTCACTCCTCCATGTCATTCCTCCATGTCACTCCTCCAGGTCACTCCTCCATGTCGCTACTCAAAGTCACTCCTCCATGTCACTCAACCATGTCATTCCTCCATGTCACTCGTTTATGTCACTCCTCCAATTCACTCCTCCATGTCACTTCTATATGTCTTCCATGTCACTCCTCCATGTCGCTACACCTACTCACTGTTCATGTCACTCCTCCATGTCGCTCCTCCATGTTGCTCCTCCGTGTCACTCCTCCATGTCACTCATCCATGTCCCTCCGCCATGTCACTCCACCATATCAATCTTCCTTGGTTATCCGCCCTGTCACTTCTCCATGTCACTCTTCCATGTCTCTCCTCCACGTCATTCCTCTATGTCACTCTTCAATGTCACTCCTCTATGTCACTCCTCCATGTCTCTACTCCATGTCGCTCTAACAACTCACTCCTCCATGTCACCACTCCATGTCCATCCTCCATGTCACTCCTCCATGTCATTCCTCCATGTCACTCCTCCGTGTATCTCCTCCATGTCGCTACTCTATGTCACTCCTCCATGTCACTCCTCCATGTCGCTACACCAACTCACTCCTCAATGTCACTCCTCCATGTCACTATTTCTTGTCACTCCTCCATGTCACTCATCCATGTCATTCCTCCATGTCACTCCTTTATGTCACAACTCCAATTCACTCCTCCATGTCACCTCTATATGTCTTTCATGTCACTCCTCCATGTCCATCCTCCATGTCGCTACAACAACTCATTCCTCATGTCACTCCTCCATGTCGCTCCTCCGTGTTGATCCTCCAAGTCACTCCTCCATGAAACTCCTCCATGTAGCTATTCCATGTCACTCCTCCATGTCGCTAGTCCGTGTTGCTCCTCCTTGTCAGTCCTCCAAGTCACTATCCCATGTCCTTCCACGATGTCACTCCACCATATCAACACTCCTTCCTGATCAACCCTGTCACTTCTCCAAGTCACTCCTCCATGTCCATCCTCCAAGTCACTACTCCACATCAATCCTCTATGTCACTCCTCCATGTCACTCCTCCATGTCGCTATTCCATGTGACTCCTCCATGTCGCTCCATCAACTCACTCCTCCATGTCACTCCTTCATGTCACTCCACCGTTTCACTCCTCCATGTCACTTCTCCAGGTCACTCCTCCATGTCGCTACTCAAAGTCACTCCTCCATGTTACTACACCAACTCACTCCTCAATGTCACTCCTCCATGTCACTCCTCCATTTCTCTCCTCCATGTCGCGATAACAACTCACTCCTCCATGTCACTCCTCCAGGTCACTCCTCCATGTCGCTACTCAAAGTCAATCCTCCATGTCACTAGAACAACTCACTCCTCAATGTCACTCCTCAATGTCACTACTTCATGTCACTCCTCCATGTCGCAACACAAACTCCGTCCGCCTTTACACTCTTTCATGTCACTCCTCCATATCGCTCCTCCATGTCCCTCCTCCATGTCACTCCTCCATGTCATTCCTCCATGTCACTCCTCCATGTCACTCATCCATGTCTCCCCTCCACGTCACTCCTCTATGTCACTCCTCCATGTCATTCCTCCGTGTCGCTCCACCAACTCAATCCTCCTTGTCGCTCCATCATGTTGCTCCTCCATGTCACTCCTCCATTTCACTCCACGACGTCTCTCCTCTACATCACTCCTCATGTCACTACACCAACTCAATCCTCCTTGTCACTCCTCCATATCACTCATCCATGTCATTCCTCCATGTCACTCCTTTATGTCACTCCTCCATGTCACTCCTCCATGTCGCTATTCCAAGTTACTCCTCTATATAGCTCCTCCATGATGCTCCTCCATGTCACTCCTCCATTTCACTCCTCCAAGTCACTCACCCATGTCCCTCAATGATGTCACTCCACCATATCAACCCTCCTACCTGATCAACCCTGTCACTTCTCCAAGTCACTCCTCCATGTCCCTCAGCCATGTCACTACTCCGTGTCACTCCTCCATGTCGCTCCTCCGTGTTGCTCCTCCACATCAAACCTCTATGTCACTCCTCATGTCACCCCCTCCTTAACATGACTCCATGTCACTCCTCCATGTCTCTACACCAACTCAATCCTCCTTGTCACTCCTCCATGTCGCTCCTCCATGTCACTTCTCCAAGTCTTCAATGTCATGTCTCTCATCCATGTCGCTCCACTAATTCATTCCTCCTTGTCACTCCTCCATGTCACTCCTCCATGTCGCTACTCTATGTCACTCCTCTACGTCATTCCTCATGTCACTACACCGACTCAATCCTCCTTGTCACTCCTCCATGTCGCTCCTCCATGTCACTTCTCCAAGTCTTCAATGTCATGTCTCTCATCCATGTCGCTACACAAACTCACTCCTCATGTCACTCGTCCATGTCACTCCTCCATGTCACTCCTCCATGTCGCTATTCCATGTCAGTCCTCCATGTCGCTATACCAACTCACTCTTTCATGTTACTCCTCCATGTTGCTACTCCATGTGACACCTCCATGTCGCTCCACCAACTCCTTCCTCCATGTTACTTCTCCTTGTCACTCCTCCATGTCACTCCTTTATGTCACTCCTCCATGTCACTCCTCTAGGTCACTCATCCATGCCACTCCTCCATGTAACTCCTCCATGTCACTCCTCCAACTCACTTACCCATGTCCCTCCACGATGTCACTCCACCATATAAACCCTCCTTCCTGATCAACCCTGTCACTTCTCCAAGTCACTCCTCCATATCCCTCCTCCATGTCATTACTCCTTGTCATTCCTCCATGTCGCTACAGCAACTCATTCCTCATGTCACTCCTCCATGTCGCTCCTCCGTGTTGCTCCTCCAAGTCACTCCTCCATGTAACTCCTCCATGTAGCTACTCCATGTCACTCCTCCATGTCACTCCTCCATGTCGCTACAACAACTCATTCCTAATGTCACTCCTCCATGTCACTACTCCACATCAATCCTCTATGTAACTCCTCCATGTCACTCCTCCATGTCTCTCCTCCATGTCGCTCTAACAACTCACTCCTCCATGTCAATACACCATTTCACTCCTCTATGTCACTCCTCCAGGTCACTCCTCCATGTCGCTACTCAAAGTCACTCCTCCATGTAACTACACCAACTCACTAATCAATGTCACTCCTCCATGTCACTACTTCATGTCACTCCTCCATATCGCTACACAAACTCAACTCTCCTTGTTACTCCTCCATGTCACTCATCCATGTCATTCCTCCATGTCACTCCTTTATGTCACTCCTCCAATTCACTCCTCCATGTCACTCCTCCATGTCACTCATCCATGTCCCTCCTCCATGTCACTCCATCATATCAATCTTCCTTGGTGATCCGACCTGTCACTTCTCGATGTCACTCTTCCATGTCTCTCCTCCACGTCACTCCTCTATGTCACTCCTCAATGTCACTCCTCCATGTCACTACTTAATGTCACTCCTCCATGTCACAACACAAAAACAACCCTCCTTTTCACTCCTCCATGTCACTCATCCATGTCAATCCTCCATGTCACTCCTTTATGTCATTCCTCCAATTCACTCCTCCATGTCACTCCTCCATGTCACTCCACCCTATCAATTTTCCTTGGTGATCCGACCTGTCACTTCTCCATGTCACTCTTCCATGTCTCTCCGCCACATCACTCCTCTATGTCACTCCTCCATGTCACTCCTCCATGTCACTCGTTCATTTCTCTCCTCCATGTCGCTATAACAACTCACTCCTCCATGTCACTCCACCATTTCACTCCTCCATGTCACTCCTCCAGGTCACTCCTCAATGTCGCTACTCAAAGTCACTCCTCCATGTCACTACACCAACTCACTCCTCCATGTCACTCCTCAATGTCACTACTTCATGTCACTCCTCCATGTAGCTACACAAACTCAATCCTCCTTTACACTCTTTCATGTCACTCCTCAATATCGCTCCTCCATGTCCCTTCTCCATGTCACTCCTCCATGACATTCCTCCATGTCACTCCTCCATGTATCTCCTCCATTTCGCTACACAAACTCACTCCTCATGTTACTACTCTATGTCGCTACTCCATGTCGCTCTAACAACTCACTCCTCCATGTCACTCCACCATGTCACTCCTCCATGACACTCCTCCAGGTCACTCCTCCATGTCGCTACTCAAAGTCACTCCGCCATGTCACTACACCAACTCACTCCTCAATGTCACTCCTCCATGTCACAACTTCATGTCAATCCTTCATCTTGCTACTCCTTGTGACTACTCCATGTCGCTCCACCAACTCACTCTTCCACGTCGTTCCTCCATGTTGCTCTTCCATGTCACTCCTCCATGTAACTCATCTATGTCCCTCTGCTATGTCAATACACCAACTCAATCCTTCATGTCACTCCTCCATGTGACTCATTCATGTCACTTCTATATGTCTTCCATGTCACTCCTCCATGTCCCTCCTCTATGTCACTCCTCCCTTTCACACCTCCATGTCACTCCTCCATGTCGTTATTCCATGTCACTCCTCCATGTCGCTACACAAACTCATTACTCATGTCACTCCTCCATGTCGCTCCTCTGTGATGCTCCTCCTTGTCACTCCTCCAAGTCACTCACCCAAGTCCCTCCACGATGTCACTCCACCATATCAACCCTCCTTCCTGATCAACCCTGTCACTTCTCCAAGTCACTCCTCCATGTCTATCCTCCATGTCGCTACTCCACATCAATCCTCTATGTCACTCCTCCATGTCACTCCTCTATGTCACTCCTCCATATCGATATTCCATGTGACTCCTCCATGTCGCTCCACCAACTCACTCATCCACGTCGCTCCTCCATGTTGCTCTTCCATGTCACTCCTCCATGTAACTCATCTATGTCCCTCCGCCATGTCACTACACCAACTCAATCCTTCTTGTCACTCCTCCATGTCACTCATCCATGTCACTTATATATGTCTTCCATGTCACTCCTCCATATTCCTCCTCCATGTCATTCCTCCACATCACTCCTCCATGTCACTCCTCCATGTCGTTATTCCATGTCACTCCATGTCGCTACACCAACTCATTACTCATGTCACTCCTCCATGTCACTACTCCATGTCACTCCTCCATGTTGCTCCTCTGTGTTGCTCCTCCATGTCACTCCTCCAAGTCACTCACCCATGTCCCTCCACGATGTCATTCCACCATATCAACCCTCCTTCCTGATCAACCCTGTCACTTCTCCAAGTCACTCCTCCATGTCCCTCCTCCATGTAACTACTCCATGTCACTCCTCCATGTCGCTCCTCCATGACGCTCCTCCGTGTTGCTCCTCCACATCAATCCTCTATGTCACTCCTCCATGTTGCTCCTCAAAGTCACTCCTCCATGTAACTCCTCCATGTAGCTACTTCATGTCACTCCTCCATGTCGCTACACAAACTCACTCCTCATGTCACTCCTCCATGTCACTCCTCCATGTCACTCCTCCAAGTCACTCACCCATGTCCCTCCGCAATATCACTCCACCATATCAAACCTCCTTGGTTATCCACCCTGTCAATTCTCCATGTCACTCTTCCATGTCTCTCCTCCACGTCACTCCTCCATGTCAGTACTCCATGTCACTTCTCCATGTCTCTCCTCCACGTCACTCCTCTATGTCACTCCTCCATGTGACTGCTCCATGTCACTCCTCCATGTCTCTCCTCCATGTTGCTATAACAACTCACTCCTCCATGTCACTCCTCCATGTCACTCCACCATTTCACTACACCAACTCACTCCTCAAAGTCACTCCTCCATGTAACTCCTCCATGTAGCTACTTCATGTCACTCCTCCATGTCGCTACACAAACTCACTCCTCATGTCACTCCTCCATGTCACTCCTCCATGTCACTCCTCCAAGTTACTCACCCATGTCCCTCCGCAATGTCACTCCACCATATCAACCCTCCTTGGTTATCCACCCTGTCAATTCTCCATGTCACTCTTCCATGTCTCTCCTCCACGTCACTCCTCTATGTCCTGCCTCCATATCATTACTCCATGTCACTCCTCCATGTCACTACAACAACTCATTCCTTATGTCTCTCCTCCATGTCGCTCTAACAACTCACTCCTCCATGTCACTCCACTATTTAACTCCTCCATGTCACCTCTATTTGTCTTCCATGTCACTCCTCCATGTCCATCCTCCATGTCCCTCCACGATGTCACTCCACCATATCAACTCTTCTTCCTGATCAACCCTGTCACTTCTCCATGACACGCCTCCATTTCGCTCCTCCGTGTTGCTCCTCCACATCAATTCTCTATGTCACTCATCCATGTAACTCCTCCATGTCACTCCTCCCTGTCACTATTCCATTTCAGTCCTCCATGTCGCTACACCAACTCACTCTTCCATGTTACTCCTCCATGTTGCTACTCCATGTCACTCCTCGATGTCAATACACCAACTGGAACCTCTTTGTCCATCCTCCATGTCACTCCTCCGTGTTGCTCCTCCAAGTCACTCCTCCATGTCACTCCTCCATGTCGCTACTCTATGTCACTCCTCCATGTCGCTACACCAACTCAATCCTCCTTGTCACTCCTCCATGTCGCTCCTCCATGTTGCTCCTCCATTTCACTCCTCCATGTCACTCCTCCATATCCATACTCCATGTGACTCCACCATGTTGCTCCACCAACTTACTCCTCCACGTCGCTCCTCCATATTGCTCTTCCATGTCACTCCTCCATGTAACTCATCTATGTCCCTCTGCCATGTCACTACACCAACTCAATCCTTCTTGTCACTCCTCCATGTCATTTCTATATGTCTTCCATGTCACTCCTCCATGTCACTCATCCATGTCACTTCTATATGTCTTCCATGTCACTCCTCCACGTAACTCCTCTATGTCACTCCTCCAAGTCACACCTCCATGTCACTCCTCCATGTCGTTATTCCATGACCTCCTCCATGTCGCTACACCAACTCATTACTCATGTCACTCCTCGATGTCGCTCACCCATGTCCCGCCGCCATTTCTCTCCTCCATGTCGCTATAACAACTCACTCCTCCATGTCAATACACCATTTCACTCCTCCATGTCACTCCTCCAAGGTCACTCCTCCATGTCGCTACTCAAAGTCACTCCTCCATGTCACTACACCAACTCACTCCTCCATGTCACTCCTCGATGTCGCTCCTCTGTGTTGCTCCTCCGTGTTGCTCCTCCATGTCACTTCTCCAAGTCACTCACCCATGTCCCTCCACGATCTCACTCCACCATATCAACCCTCCTTCCTGATCAACTCTGTCACTTCTCCAAATCACTCCTCCATGTCCCTCCTCCATGTCACTACACCCGATCAATCCTCTATGTCACTCCTCCATGTCACTCCTCCATCTCACTCCTCCATGTCGCTATTCCATGTGACTCCTCCATGTCGCTCCACCAACTTCTTCCTCCATGTTACTCCTCCATGTCAACCCTCCATGTCAGTCCTTTATGTCACTCATCCAAGTTACTCCTCCATGTCACTCCACCATTTCACTCCTCCTTGTCACTCCTCCAGGTCACTCCTCCATGTTGCTACTCAAAGTCACTCCTCCATGTCACTTCTCCACATCACTCCTCTATGTCACTCCTCCATGTCACACCTCCATGTCACTCCTCCATGTCGCTACAGCAACTCATTCCTCATGTCAATCCTCCATGTCGCTACTTCATGTCACTTCTATATGTCTTCCATGTCACTGTCCTTCATCCATGTCACTCCTCCACGTAACTCCTCCATTTCACTCCTCCACGTCACTCCTCTATGACACTCCTCCATGTCACACCTCCATGTTACTCCTCCATGTCGTTATTCCATGTCACTCCTTCATGTCGCTACACCAACTCATTACTCATGTCACTTCTCCATTTCGCTACTCTATGTCACTCCTCCATGTCGCTACACCAACTCAATTCTCCTCATAACTCCTCCATGTCACTCATCCATGTCACTCATCCATGTCCCTCCGCCATGTCACTCCACCCTATCAAACTTCCTTGGTTATCCGACCTGTCACTCCTCCATGTAACTCCTCCATGTCACTCCTCCAAGTCACTTACCCATGTCCCTCCACGATGTCACTCCACCATATAAACCCTCCTTCCTGATCAACCCTGTCACTTCTCCAAGTCACTCCTCCATGTCCCTCCTCCATGTCATTACTCCTTGTCACTCCTCCATGTGGCTACAGCAACTCATTCCTCATGTCACTCCTCCATGTCGCTCCTCCATGTTGCTCCTTCAAGTGACTCCTCCATGTAACTCCTCCATGTATTTACTCCATGTCACTCCTCCATGTCCATCCTCAATGTCACTACTCCACATCAATCCTTTATGTAACTCCTCCATGTAACTCCTCCATGTCACTATTCCATGTCACTCCTTCATGTCGCTCCTCCGTGTTGCTCCTCCTTGTCACTCCTCCAAGTCACTCACCCATGTCCCTCCACGATGTCACTCCACCATATCAACCCTCCTTCCTGATCAACCCTGTCACTTCTCCAAGTCACTCCTCCATGTCCATCTTCCATGTCACTTCTCCACATCAATCCTCCATGTCACTCATCCATGTCATTCCTCCTTGTCACTCCTTTATGTCACTCCTCCAATTCACTCCTCCATGTCACTCCTCCATGTCAATCATCCATGTCCCTCCTCCATGTCACTACTCCACATCAATCCTCCATGTCACTAATCCATGTCATTCCTCCTTGTCACTCCTTTATGTCGATCCACCCTATCAATCTTCCTTGGTGATCCGACCTGTCACTTTTCCATGTCACTCTTCCATGTCTCTCCTCCATGTCCCTCCTCCGTGTTGCTCCTCCACATCAATTCTCTATGTCACTAATCCATGTCATTCCTCCTTGTCACTCCTTTATGTCACTCCTCCAATTCACTCCTCCATGTCACTCCTCCATGTCACTCATCCATGTCCCTCCGCCATGTCACTCCACCCTATCAATCTTCCTTGGTGATCCGACCTGTCACTTTTCCATGTCACTCTTCCATGTCTCTCCTCCATTTCACTCCTCCATGTCACTCCTCCAGGTCACTCCTCCATGTCACTACTTCAAGTCACTCCTCCATGTCGCTACACAAACTCAATTCTCCTTTACACTCTTTCATGTCATTCCTCCATATCGCTCCTCCATGTCCCTCCTCCATGTCACTCCTCCATGTCATTCCTCCACATCACTCCTTCATGTATCGCCTCCATGTCGCTACTCTATGTCACTCCTCCATGTCACTCCTCCATGTCGCTACACAAACTCACTCCTCATGTTACTACTCTGTCGCTACTCCATGTCACTCCTCCATGTCGCTCCTCCGTGTTGCTCCTCCACATCAATCCTCTATGTCACCCCTCCATGTCTCTCCTCCATGTCGCTCTAACAACCCACTCCTCCATGTCACTCCTCCATGTCACTCCTCCATGTCACTCCTCTAAGTTACTCCTCCATGTCACTCCTCCATGTAACTCCTCCATGTAACTCCTGCATGTCACTCCACCATATAAACCCTCCTTCCTGATCAACCCTGTCACTCCTTCATGTCACTCCTCCATATCGCTCCTCCATGTCCCTCCTCCATGTCACTCCTCCATGTCATTCCTCCACGTCACTCCTCCATGTATCTCCTCCATGTCGCTACTCTATGTCACTCCTCCATGTCACTCCTCCATGTCGCTACACAAACTCACTCCTCATGTTACTACTCTGTCGCTACTCCATGTCACTCCTCCATGCCGCTACACCAACTCACTCCTCAATGTCACTCCTCCATGTCACTACTTCTTGTCACTTATCTATGTCACTCATCAATGTCATTCCTCCATGTCACTCCTTTATGTCACTCCTCCAATTCACTCCTCCATGTCAGTCAACCATGTCCCTCCGCCATGTCACTCCACCCTGTCAATCTTCCTTGGTGATCCGACCTGTCACTTCTCCATGTCACTCTTCCATGTCCCTCCTCCATGTCACTACTTCATGTCACTACTCCATGACACTCCTCCATGTCGCTCCTCCGTGTTGCTCCTCCACATCAATTCTCTATGTCACTCCTCCATGTCACTCCTCCCTGTCACTATTCCATGTCAGTCCTCCATGTCGCTACACCAACTCACTCTTCCATGTTACTCCTCCATGTCGCTACTCCATGTCACTCCTCGATGTCAATACACCAACTGGAACCTCTTTGTCCATCCTCCATGTCACTCCTCCGTGTTGCTCCTCCAAGTCACTCCTCCATGTCACTCCTCCATGTCGCTACTCTATGTCACTCCTCCATGTCGCTACACCAACTCAATCCTCCTTGTCACTCCTCCATGTCGCTCCTCCATGTTGCTCCTCCATTTCACTCCTCCATGTCACTCCTCCATATCCCTACTCCATGTGACTCCTCCATGTTGCTCCACCAACTTACTCCTCCACGTCGCTCCTCCATATTGCTCTTCCATGTCACTCCTCCATGTAACTCATCTATGTCCCTCTGCCATGTCACTACACCAACTCAATCCTTCTTGTCACTCCTCCATGTCATTTCTATATGTCTTCCATGTCACTCCTCCATGTCACTCATCCATGTCACTTCTATATGTCTTCCATGTCACTCCTCCACGTAACTCCTCAATGTCACTCCTCCAAGTCACACCTCCATGTCACTCCTCCATGTCGTTATTCCATGACCCTCCTCCATGTCGCTACACCAACTCATTACTCATGTCACTCCTCGATGTCGCTCACCCATGTCCCTCCGCCATTTCTCTCCTCCATGTCGCTATAACAACTCACTCCTCCATGTCACTCCTCGATGTCGCTCCTCCGTGTTGCTCCTCCGTGTTGCTCCTCCATGTCACTTCTCCAAGTCACTCACCCATGTCCCTCCACGATGTCACTCCACCATATCAACCCTCCTTCCTGATCAACTCTGTCACTTCTCCAAATCACTCCTCCATGTCCCTCCTCCATGTCACTACACCCGATCAATCCTCTATGTCACTCCTCCATGTCACTCCTCCATCTCACTCCTCCATGTCGCTATTCCATGTGACTCCTCCATGTCGCTCCACCAACTCCTTCCTCCATGTTACTCCTCCATGTCAACCCTCCTTGTCAGTCCTTTATGTCACTCATCCAAGTCACTCCTCCATGTCACTTCTCCACATCACTCCTCTATGTCACTCCTCCATGTCACACCTCCATGTCACTCCTCCATGTCGATACAGCAACTCATTCCTCATGTCAATCCTCCATGTCGCTACTTCATGTCACTTCTATATGTCTTCCATGTCACTGTCCTTCATCCATGTCACTCCTCCACGTAACTCCTCCATTTCACTCGTCCACGTCACTCCTCTATGACACTCCTCCATGTCACACCTCCATGTCACTCCTCCATGTCGTTATTCCATGTCACTCCTTCATGTCGCTACACCAACTCATTACTCATGTCACTTCTCCATTTCGCTACTCTATGTCACTCCTCCATGTCGCTACACCAACTCAATTCTCCTCATAACTCCTCCATGTCACTCATCCATGTCACCTCTATATGTCTTCCATGTCACTCCTCCATGTCCATCCTCCATGTCACTACTCCATGTGACTCCTCCATGTTGCTCCTCCGTGTTGCTCCTCCATGTCACTCCTCCAATTCACTCACCCATGTCCCTCCACGATGTCACTCCACCATATCAACCCTCCTTCCTGATCAACCCTGTCACTTCTCCAAGTCACTCCTCCATGTCCCTCCTCCATGTCACTACTCCATGTCACTCCTCCATGTCGCTGTACCATGACGCTCCTCCGTGTTGCTCCTCCACATCAATCCTCTATGTCACTCCTCCATGTTGCTCCTCAACGTTACTCCTCCATGTAACTCCTACATGTAGCTACTCCATGTCACTACTCCATGTCACTCCTCCATGTTGCTCCTCCGTGTTGCTCCTCAAAGTCACTCCTCCATGTAACTCCTCCATGTAGCTACTTCATGTCACTCCTCCATGTCGCTACACAAACTCACTCCTCATGTCACTCCTCCATGTCACTCCTCCATGTCACTCCTCCAAGTCACTCACCCATGTCCCTCCGCGATGTCACTCTACCATATCAACCCTCCTTGGTTATCTGCCCTGTCACTTCTCCATGTCTGTCTTCCATGTCTCTCCTTCACGTCACTCCTCTATGTCACTCCTCCATGTCGCTACACCAACTCACTCCTCAATGTCACTCCTCCATGTTTCTCCTCCATGTCGCTATAACAACTCACTCCTCCATGTCACTCCACCATTTCACTCCTCCATGTCGCTATAACAACTCACTCCTCCATGTCACTCCACCATTTCACTACTCCATGTCGCTACTCAAAGTCACTCCTCCATGTCACTACACCAACTCACTCCTCAAGGTCACTCCTCCTAGTCACTCACCCATGTCCCTCCACGATGTCACTCCACCATATAAACCCTCCTTCCTGATCAACCCTTTCACTTCTCCAAGTCACTCCTCCATGTCCATCCTCCATGTCACTACGCCACATCAATCCTCTATGTCACTCCTCCATGTTTCTCCTCCATGTCTCATCTCCATGTCGCTCTAACAACTCACTCCTCAATGTCACTCCACTATTTCACTCCTCCATGTCACTCCTCCAGGTCACTCCTCCATGTCGCTATTCCTGGTCAGTCCTCCATGTCACACCTCCATGTCACTCCTCCATGTCACTACTTCATGTCACTCCTCCATGTCCCTACTCCATGTGACTCCTCCATGTCGCTCCACCAACTTACTCCTCCACGTCGCTCCTCCATGTTGCTCTTCCATGTCACTCCTCCATGTAACTCATCTATGTCCCTCCGCCATGTCACTACACCAACTCAATCCTTCTTGTCACTCCTCCATGTCACTCATCCATGTCACTTCTATATGTCTTCAATGTCACTCATCGATGTTCCTCCTCCATGTCACTCCTCCACATCACTCCTCTATGTCACTCCTCCATTTCACACCTCCATGTCAGTCCTCCATGTCGCTACACCAACTCATTCCTCTTGTCACTCCTCCATGTCGCTACTCCATGTCACTCGTCCGTGTCACTACACCAACTCAACCCTCCTTGTAACTCCTCCATGTCACTCATCCATGTCATTCCTCCATGTCACTCCTTTATGTCACAACTCCAATTCACTCCTCCATGTCACTTCTATATGTCTTCCATGTTACTTCTCCAAGTCACTCCTCCATGTCCATCCTCCATGTCACTACTCCACATCAATCATCTATGTCACTCCTCCATGTCGCTCTAACAACTCACTCTTCCATGTCACCCCACCATTTCACTCCTCCATGTCACTCCTCCAAGTCACTCCTCCATATCGCTACTCAAAGTCACTCCTCCATGTCACTACACCCACTCAATCCTTCTTGTCACTCCTCCATGTCTCTCATCCATGTCACTTCTATACGTCTTCCATGTCACTCCTCCAAGTCACACCTCCATGTTACTCCTCCATGTCGCTACACCAACTCATTACTCATGTCACTCCTCCATGTCTCTACTCCATGTCACTCCTCCATGTCGCTCTAAAAACTCACTCCTCCATGTCACTCCACCATTTCACACCTCCTTGTCACTCCTCCATGTCATTCCTCGATGTCACTCCTTTATGTCATCCTCAAATTCACTCCTCCATGTCACCTCTATATGTCTTCCATGTCACTCCTCCAAGTCACTCACCCATGTCCCTCCACGATGTCACTCCACCATATCAACCCTCCTTCCTGATCAACCCTGTCACTTCTCCAAGTCACTCCTCCATGTCCCTTCTCCATGTCATTACTCCTTGTCACTCCTCCATGTCGCTACAGCAACTCATTCCTCATGTCACTCCTCCATGTCGCTCCTCCGTGTTGCTCCTCCAAGTGACTCCTCCATGTAACTCCTCCATGTAGCTACTCCATGTCACTCCTCCATGTCCATCCTCCATGTCACTACTCCACATCAATCCTTTATGTCACTCCTCCATGTCACTCCTCCATGTCACTATTCCATGTCACTGCTTCATGTCGCTCCTCCGTGTTGCTCCTCCTTGTCACTCCTCCAAGTCACTCATCCATGTCCCTCCACGATGTCACTCCACCATATCAACCCTCCTTCCTGATCAACCCTGTCACTTCTCCAAGTCACTCCTCCATGTCCATCTTCCATGTCACTACTCCACATCAAACCTCCATGTCACTCATCCATGTCATTCCTCCTTGTCACTCCTTTATGTCACTCCTCCAATTCACTCCTCCATGTCACTCCTCCATGTCAATCATCCATGTCCCTCCGCCATGTCAATCAACCCTATCAATCTTCCTTGGTGATCCGACCTGTCACTTTTCCATGTCACTCTTCCTTGTCTCTCCTCCATGTCCATCCTCCATGTCACTCCTCCAGGTCACTCCTCCATGTCGCTACTTCAAGTCACTCCTCCATGTCGCTACACAAACTCAATTCTCCTTTACACTCTTTCATGTCATTCCTCCATATCGCTCCTCCATGTCCCTCCTCCATGTCACTCCTCCATGTCATTCCTCCACATCACTCCTCCATGTATCGCCTCCATGTCGCTACTCTATGTCACTCCTCCATGTCACTCCTCCATGTCGCTACACAAACTCACTCCTCATGTTACTACTCTGTCGCTACTCCATGTCACTCCTCCATGTCACTCCTCCGTGTTGCTCCTCCACATCAATCCTCTATGTCACTCCTCCATGTCTCTCCTCCATGTCGCTCTAACAACCCACTCCTCCATGTCACTCCTCCATGTCACTCCTCCATGTCACTCCTCTAAGTTACTCCTCCATGTCACTCCTCCATGTAACTCCTCCATGTAACTCCTGCATGTCACTCCACCATATAAACCCTCCTTCCTGATCAACCCTGTCACTCCTTCATGTCACTCCTCCATATAGCTCCTCCATGTCCCTCCTCCATGTCACTCCTCCATGTCATTCCTCCACGTCACTCCTCCATGTATCTCCTCCATGTCGCTACTCTATGTCACTCCTCCATGTCACTCCTCCATGTCGCTACACAAACTCACTCCTCATGTTACTACTCTGTCGCTACTCCATGTCACTCCTCCATGCCGCTACACCAACTCACTCCTCAATGTCACTCCTCCATGTCACTACTTCTTGTCACTTATCTATGTCACTCATCCATGTCATTCCTCCATGTCACTCCTTTATGTCACTCCTCCAATTCACTCCTCCATGTCACTCATCCATGTCCCTCCGCCATGTCACTCCACCCTGTCAATCTTCCTTGGTGATCCGACCTGTCACTTCTCCATGTCACTCTTCCATGTCCCTCCTCCATGTCACTACTCCATGTCACTACTCCATGACACTCCTCCATGTCGCTCCTCCGTGTTGCTCCTCCACATCAATTCTCTATGTCACTCATCCATGTCACTCCTCCATGTCACTCCTCCCTGTCACTATTCCATGTCAGTCCTCCATGTCGCTACACCAACTCACTCTTCCATGTTACTCCTCCATGTCGCTACTCCATGTCACTCCTCGATGTCAATACACCAACTGGAACCTCTTTGTCCATCCTCCATGTCACTCCTCCGTGTTGCTCCTCCAAGTCACTCCTCCATGTCACTCCTCCATGTCGCAACTCTATGTCACTCCTCCATGTCGCTACACCAACTCAATCCTCCTTGTCACTCCTCCATGTCGCTCCTCCATGTTGCTCCTCCATTTCACTCCTCCATGTCACTCCTCCATATCCCTACTCCATGTGACTCCTCCATGTTGCTCCACCAACTTACTCCTCCACGTCGCTCCTCCATATTGCTCTTCCATGTCACTCCTCCATGTAACTCATCTATGTCCCTCTGCCATGTCACTACACCAACTCAATCCTTCTTGTCACTCCTCCATGTCATTTCTATATGTCTTCCATGTCACTCCTCCATGTCACTCATCCATGTCACTTCTATATGTCTTCCATGTCACTCCTCCACGTAACTCCTCTATGTCACTCCTCCAAGTCACACCTCCATGTCACTCCTCCATGTCGTTATTCCATGACCTCCTCCATGTCGCTACACCAACTCATTACTCATGTCACTCCTCGATGTCGCTCACCCATGTCCCGCCGCCATTTCTCTCCTCCATGTCGCTATAACAACTCACTCCTCCATGTCACTACACCATTTCACTCCTCCATGTCACTCCTCCAGGTCACTCCTCCATGTCGCTACTCAAAGTCACTCCTCCATGTCACTACATCAACTCACTCCTCCATGTCACTCCTCGATGTCGCTCCTCCGTGTTGCTCCTCCGTGTTGCTCCTCCATGTCACTTCTCCAAGTCACTCACCCATGTCCCTCCACGATGTCACTCCACCATATCAACCCTCCTTCCTGATCAACTCTGTCACTTCTCCAAATCACTCCTCCATGTCCCTCCTCCATGTCACTACACCCGATCAATCCTCTATGTCACTCCTCCATGTCACTCCTCCATCTCACTCCTCCATGTCGCTATTCCATGTGACTCCTCCATGTCGCTCCACCAACTCCTTCCTCCATGTTACTCCTCCATGTCAACCCTCCATGTCAGTCCTTTATGTCACTCATCCAAGTTACTCCTCCATGTCACTCCACCATTTCACTCCTCCTTGTCACTCCTCCAGGTCACTCCTCCATGTCGCTACTCAAAGTCACTCCTCCATGTCACTTCTCCACATCACTCCTCTATGTCACTCCTCCATGTCACACCTCCATGTCACTCCTCCATGTCGCTACAGCAACTCATTCCTCATGTCAATCCTCCATGTCGCTACTTCATGTCACTTCTATATGTCTTCCATGTCACTGTCCTTCATCCATGTCACTCCTCCACGTAACTCCTCCATTTCACTCCTCCACGTCACTCCTCTATGACACTCCTCCATGTCACACCTCCATGTCACTCCTCCATGTCGTTATTCCATGTCACTCCTTCATGTCGCTACACCAACTCATTACTCATGTCACTTCTCCATTTCGCTCCTCCATGTCCCTCCTCCATGTCACTCCTCCATGTCATTCCTCCATGTCACTCCTCCATGTATCTCCTCCATGTCGCTACTTCATGTCACTCCTCCATGTCGCTACAAAAACTCATCCCTCCTTGTCACTCCTCTATGTAACTCATCCATGTCATTCCTCATGTCACTCCTTTATGTCACTCCTCCAAGTCACTCCTCCATGTCACTCCTCCATGTCACTCATCCATGTCCCTCCGCCATGTCACTCCACCCTATCAATCTCCCTTGGTGATCCGACCTGTCACTTCTCCATGTCACTCTTCCATGTCACTCCTCCATGTTGCTACTCAAAGTCACTCCTCCATGTCACTCATCCATGTCATTCCTCCATGTCATTCATCCATGTCCATCCTCCATGTCACTCCTCCATGTAATTTCTCCATGTCACTCCTCCGTGTATCTCCTCCATGTCGCTACTCTATGTCACTCCTCCATGTCGCTACTCCATGTCACTCCTCCATGTCGCTACACAAACTCAATCCTCCTTTAAACTCTTTCATGTCACTCCTCCATATCGCTCCTCCATGTCCCTCCTCTATGTCACTCCTCCATGTCACTCCTCCATGTCACTCATCCATGTCATTCCTCCATGTCATTCCTCCATGTCCATCCTCCATGTCACTCCTCCATGTCATTCCTCCATGTCACTCCTCCGTGTATCTCCTTCATGTCGCTACTCTATGTCTCTCCTCCATGTCGCTACTCCATGTCACTCCTCCATGTCGCTCTAACAACTCACTCGTCCATGTCACTCCACCATTTCACTCCCCCATGTCACTCCTCAAAGTCACTCCTCCATGTCACTACACCAACTCACTCCTCAATGTCACTCCTCAATGTCACTAATTCATGTCACTCCTCCATGTCGCTACACAAACTCAATCCTCCTTCAAACTCTTTCATGTCACGCCTCCATATCGCTCCTCCATGTCCCTCCTCTATGTCACTCCTCCATGTCACACCTCCATGTCACTCCTCCATGTCGCTACAGCAACTCATTCCTCATGTCAATCCTCCATGTCGCTACTCCATGTCACTTCTATATGTCTTCCATGTCACTGTCCCTCAGCCATGTCACTCCTCCACGTAACTCCTCCATTTCACTCCTCCACGTCACTCCTCTATGTCACTCCTCCATGTCACACCTCCATGTCACTACTCCATGTCGTTTTTCCATGTCACTCCTCCAGGTCGCTACACCAACTTATTACTCATGTCACTCCTCCATTTCGCTACTCCATGTCACTCCTCCATGTCGCTACACCAACTCAACCCTCCTCGTAACTCCTCCATGTCACTCATCCATGTCACCTCTATATGTCTTCCATGTCACTCCTCCATGTCCATCCTCCATGTCACTACTCCATGTCACTCCTCCATGTTGCTCCTCCGTGTTGCTCCTCCATGTCACTCCTCCAAGTCACTCACCCATGTCCCTCCTCGATGTCACTCCACCATATCAACCCTCCTTCCTGATCAACCCTGTCACTTCTCCAAGTCACTCCTCCATGTCCCTCCTACATGTAGCTACTCCATGTAACTACTCCATGTCACTCCTCCATGTCGCTCCTCCGTGTTGCTCCTCAAAGTCACTCCTCCATGTAACTCCTCCATGTAGCTACTTCATGTCACTCCTCCATGTCGCTACACAAACTCACTCCTCATGTCACTCCTCCATGTCATTCCTCGATGTCACTCCTTTATGTCAGTCCTCAATTTCACTCCTCCATGTCACCTCTATATGTCTTCCATGTCACTCCTCCATGTCCATCCTCCATGTCACTACTCCACATCAATCCTCTATGTCACTCCTCAATGTCACTCCTCCATGTCACTCCTCCATGTCGCTATTCCAAGTTACTCCTCCATGTTGCTCCTCCATGTTGCTCCTCCATATCACTCCTCCATGTCACTCATCCATGTCACTTCTCTATGTCACTCCTCCATGTATCTACTCCGTGTCACTCCTCCAAGTCACTCATCCAAGTCACTCATCCATGTCCCTCCGCCATGTCACTACTCCTTGTCGCTATTCAATGTAACTCCTCCATGTCGCTACACAAACTCACTCCTCATGTCACTCCTCCATGTCACTCCTCCATGTCACTCCTCCAAATCACTAACCCATGTCCCTCCGCGATGTCACTCCACCATATAAACCCTCCTTGGTTATCCGCCCTGTCACTTGTCCATGTCACTCTTCCATGTCTCTCCTCCACGTCACTCCTCTATGTCACTCCTCCATGTCAGTCCCCCATGTCACTTCTCCATGTCTCTCCTCCACGTCACTCCTCTATGTCACTCCTCCATGTCACTCCTCCATGTCACTCCTCCATGTTTCTCCTCCATGTCGCTATAACAACTCACTCCTCCATGTCACTCCACCATTTCACTCCTCCATGTCACTCCTCCAGGTCACTACTCAAAGTCACTCCTCCATGTCACTCCTCCATGTCGCTACTCCATGTGACTCCTCCATGTCGCTCCACCAACTCACTACCCAACGTCGCTCCTCCATGTTGCTCTTCCATTTCACTCCTCCATGTCACTCCTCCAGGTCACTCCTCCATGTCGCTACTCAAAGTCACTCCTCAATGTCACTCCTCCATGTCATTCCTCCATTTCTCTCCTCCATGTCGCTATAACAACTCACTCCTCCATGTCACTCCTCCAGGTCACTCCTCCATGTCGCTACTCAAAGTCACTCCTCCATGTCACTCCTCCAGGTCATTTTACCATGTCACTACTCAAAGTCACTCGTCCATGTCACTCCTACAGGTCACTCCTCCATGTCGCTACTCAAAGTCACTCCTCCATGTTACTACACCAACTCACTCCTCAATGTCACTCCTCCATGTCACTCCTCTATTTCTCTCCTCCATGTCGCTATAACAACTCTCTCCTCCATGTCACTCCTCCAGGTCACTCCTCCATGTCGCTACTCAAAGTCACTCCTCCATGTCTTTCTTCCATGTCACTCCTCCATTTATCTCCTCCATGTCACTACTCCACATCAATCCTCCATGTCACTCATCCATGTCATTCCTCCTTGTCACTCCTTTATGTTACTCTTCCAATTCACTCCTCCATGTCACTCCTCCATGTCAATCATCCATGTCCCTCCGCCATGTTAATCCACCCTATCAATCTTCCTTGGTGATCCGACCTGTCACTTTTCCATGTCACTCTTCCATGTCTCTCCTCCATGTCCATCCTCCATGTCACTACTCCACATCAATCCTCCATGTCACTCATCCATGTCATTCCTCCTTGTCACTCCTTTATGTCACTCCTCCAATTCACTAATCCATGTCACTCATCCATGTCCCTCCTCCATGTCACTCCATCCTATCAATCTTCCTTGGTTATCCGACCTGTCACTTCTCCATGTCACTCGTCCATGTCTCTCCTCCACGTCAGTCCTCTATGTCACTCCTCCATGTCACTCCTCCATGTCGCTACACCAACTCAATCCTCCTTGTCACTCCTCCATGTCTCTCTTTCATGTTGCTCCTCCATGTCACTCCTCCATTTCACTCCACGACGTCTCTCCTCTACGTCACTCCTCATGTCACTACACCAACTCATTCCTCCTTGTCACTCCTCCATATCACTCATCCATGTCATTCCTCCATGTCACTCCTTTATGTCAAGCCTCCAAGTCACTCCTCCATGTCACATCTATATGTCTTCCATTTCACTCCTCCATGTCCATCCATCATGTCACTACTCGATTTCACTCCTCCATGTCGCTCCTCCGTGTTGCTCCTCCAAGTCACTCCTCCATGTCACATCTATATGTCTTCCATTTCACTCCTCCATGTCCATCCATCATGTCACTACTCGATTTCACTCCTCCATGTCGCTCCTCCGTGTTGCTCCTCCAAGTCACTCCTCCATGTAACTCCTCCATGTAGCTACTCCATGTCACTCCTCCATGTCACTCCTTTTTGTTACTCCTCCAAGTTACTCCTCCATGTCGCTCCTCCATGTAGCTACTCCATGTCACTCCTCCATGTCACTCCTTTTTGTTACTCCTCCAAGTAACTCCTCCATGTCGCTCCTCCATGTAGCTACTCCATGTCACTCCTCCATGTCACTCCTCCAAGTCACTTACCCATGTACCTCCACGATGTCACTCCACCATATAAACCCTCCTTCCTGATCAACCCTGTCACTTCTCCAAGTCACTCCTCCATGTCCCTCCTCCATGTCATTACTCCTTGTTACTCCTCCATGTCGCTACAGCAACTCATTCCTCATGTCACTCCTCCATGTCGCTCCTCCGTGTTGCTCCTCCAAGTCAATCCTCCATGTAACTCCTCCATGTAGCTACTCCATGTCACTCCTCCATGTCACTCCACCATGTCGCTCCTCCGTGTTGATCCTCCAAGTCACTCCTCCATGTCCATCCTCCATGTCACTACTCCACATCAATCCTCTATGTCACTCCTCCATGTCACTCCTTCATGTCGCTATTCCATGTGACTCCTCCATGTCGCTCCACCAACTCACTCCTCCATGTCACTCCTTCATGTCACTCCACCATTTCACTCCTCCATGTCACTCCTCCAGGTCACTCCTCTATGTCGCAACTCAAAGTCACTCCTCCATGTTACTACACCAACTCACTCCTCAATGTCACTCCTCCGTGTCACTCCTCCATTTCTCTCCTCCATGTCGCTATAACAACTCACTCCTCCATGTCAGTCCTCCAGGTCACTCCTCCATGTCGCTACTCAAAGTCACTCCTCCATGTAACTACACCAACTCACTCCTCAATGTCACTCCTCCATGTCACTACTTCATGTAACTCCTTCATGTCGCTACACAAACTCAACCCTCCTTGTCACTCCTCCATGTCACTCCTCCATGTCTCTCCTCCATGTTGCTATAACAACTCACTCCTCCATGTCACTCCACCATTTCACTCCTCCATGTCATTCCTCCAGGTCACTCCTCCATGTCGCTACTCAAAGTCACTCCTCCATGTCACTCATCCATGTCATTCCTCCATGTCACTCCTCCATGTCACTCCTCCATATACCTACTCCATGTCACTCCTCCATGTCGTTATTCCATGTCACTCCTCCATGTCGCTACACCAACTCATTCCTCATGTCACTCCTCCATGTCGCTACTCCATGTCACTCCTCCATGTCACTCCTCCATGTCGCTACTCCATGTCACTCCTCCATGTCACTCCTCCAAGTCACTCACCCATGTTCCTCCACGATGTCACTCCACCATATTAACCCTCCTTCCTGATCAACCCTGTCACTTCTCCAAGTCACTCCTCAATGTCCCTCCTCCATGTCACTACTCCATGTCACTCCTCCATGTCGCTCCTCCGTTTTGCTCCTCCACATCAATCCTCTATGTCTCTCCTCCATGTCACTCTTCCATGTCGCTACTCAAAGTCACTCGTCCATGTAACTACACCAACTCACTCCTCAATGTCACTCCTCCATGTCACTCATCCATGTCAATCCTCCATGTCACTCCTTTATGTCACTCCTCCATGTCAATACTCCATGTCACTCCTCCATGTCGCTACACCAACTCAACCCTCCTTGTCACTCCTCCATGTTACTCATCCATGTCGCTATTCCATGTCACCCCTCCATGTTGCTACATCAACTCACTCTTCCATGTCACTCCTCCAATTAACTCCACCACGTCACTCCTCTACATCACTCTTCATATCACTCATCCATGTCATTCCTCCATGTCACTCCTTTATGTCACTCATCCAATTCACTCCTCCATGTCACCTCTATATGTCTTCCATGTCACTCCATCATGTCCATCCTCCATGTCACTACTCCATGTCACTCCTCCATGTCGCTCCTCTGTGTTGCTCCTCCATGTCACTCCTCCATGTCACTCATCCATGTAACTCCTCCATGTCACTCATCCATGTCGCTACACCAACTCAACCCTCCTTGTCACTCCTCCATGTCACTCATCCATGTCATTCCTCCATTTCACTCCTTTATATCACTCCTCCAATTCACTCCTCCAATTCAGTCCTCCATGTCACTCCACCCTATCAATCTTCCTCGGTGATCCGACCTGTCACTCCTCCATGTCGCTACACCAACTCACTCTTCCATGTTACCCCTCCATGTCGCTACTCCATGTGACTCCTCCATGTCAATACACCAACTCAAACCTCTTCATCCATCCTCCATGTCGCTACACCAACTCACTCTTCCATGTCACTTCTCCATGTCGCTTCTCAATGTCACTCCTCCATGTCAATACACCAACTCAAAACTCTTTGTCCATCCTCCATGTCACTCCTCCATGTCGCTACTCTATGTCACTCCTCCATGTAGCTACACCAACTAAATCCTTGTCACTCCTCCATGTCACTCCTCCGTGTTGCTCCTCCATGTCACTCCTGCATGTTGCTCCTCCGTGTTGCTCCTCCACATCAATCCTCCATGTCACTCCTCCATGTCAATACACCAACTCAAACCTCTTTGTCCATCCTCCATGTCACTCCTCCATTTCACTTCTATATGTCTTCCATGTCACTGTCCCTCTTCCATGTCACTCCTCCATGTCGCTACTCCATGTCACTCCTCCATGTCGCTACACCAACTCAACCCTCCTTGTAACTCCTCCATGTCACACCTCCATGTCACTCCTCATTTCGCTCCTCCTTGTTGCTCCTCCATGTCACTCCTTCAAGTCACTCACACATGTCCCTCCACGATGTCACTCCACCATTTCAACCCTCCTTGGTTATCCGCCCTGTCACTTCTCCATGTCACTCTTCCATGTCTCTCCTCCACGTCATTCCTCTATGTCACTGCTCCATGTCACTCCTCTATGTCACTCCTTCATGTCACTCCTCTATGTCACTCCTCCATGTCTCTACTCCTTGTCGCTCTAACAACTCACTCCTCCATGTCACTCCACCATTTCACTCCTTCATGTCACTCCTCCAGGTCACTCCTCCATGTCGCTACTTCATGTCACTCCTCCATGTCGCTACACAAACTCAACCCTCCTTGTCACTCCTCCATGTCACTCATCCATGTCATTCCTCATGTCACTCCTTTATGTCACTCCTCCATGTCCCTCCTCCATTTCTCTCCTCCATGTCACTACTCCATGTCACTCCTCATTTCGCTCCTCCTTGTTGCTCCTCCATGTCACTCCTTCAAGTCACTCACACATGTCCCTCCACGATGTCACTCCACCATTTCAACCCTCCTTGGTTATCCGCCCTGTCACTTCTCCATGTCACTCTTCCATGTCTCTCCTCCACGTCATTCCTCTATGTCACTGCTCCATGTCACTCCTCTATGTCACTCCTTCATGTCACTCCTCTATGTCACTCCTCCATGTCTCTACTCCTTGTCGCTCTAACAACTCACTCCTCCATGTCACTCCACCATTTCACTCCTTCATGTCACTCCTCCAGGTCACTCCTCCATGTCGCTACTTCATGTCACTCCTCCATGTCGCTACACAAACTCAACCCTCCTTGTCACTCCTCCATGTCACTCATCCATGTCATTCCTCATGTCACTCCTTTATGTCACTCCTCCATGTCCCTCCTCCATTTCTCTCCTCCATGTCACTACTCCATGTCACTTCTCCATGTTGCTCCTCCGTGTTGCTCCTCCACATCAATCCTCTATGTCACTCCTCCATGTTGCTCCTCAAAGTCACTCCTCCATGTAACTCCTACATGTTCCTACTCCATGTCACTCCTCCATGTCGCTCCTCCGTGTTGCTCCTAAAAGTCACTACTCCATGTAACTCCTCCATGTAGCTACTTCATGTCACTCCTCCATGTCGCTACACAATCACTCCTCATGTCACTCCTCCATGTTACTCCTCCATGTCACTCCTCCAAGTCACTCACCCATTTCCCTCCGCGATGTCACTCCACCATATCAAACCTCCTTGGTTATCCGCCCTGTCACTTCTCCATGTCACTCTTCCATGTCTCTCCTCCCCTTCACTCTTCCATGTCACTTCTGCATGTCTCTCCTCCATGTCGCTCTAACAACTCACTCCTCCATGTCACTCCACCATTTCATTCCTCCATGTCACTCCTCCAGGTCACTCCTCCATGTCGCTACTCAAAGTCACTCCTCCATGTCGCTACACCAACTCACTCCTCAGTCACTCCTCCATATCACTCCTCCATTTCTCTCCTCCATGTCGCTATAACAACTCACTCCTCCATGTCACTACACCATTACACTCGTCCATGTCACTCCTCCAGGTCACTCCTCCATGTCGCTACTCAAAGTCACTCCTCCATGTCACTACAACAACTCACTCCTCAATGTAACTCCTCCATATCGCTCCTCCATGTCCCTCCTCCATGTCATTCCTCCATGTCACTCCTCCATGTATCTCCTCCATGTCGCTACTCTATGACACTCCTCCATGTCACCCCTCCATGTCACTCCTCCATGTCACTCCTCGATGTCCCTCCTCCGTGTTGCTTCTCCATGTCACTTCTCCAAGTCACTCACCCATATCCCTCCACGATGTCACTCCACCATATCAACCCTCCTTCCTGATCAACTCTGTCACTTCTCCAAGTCACTCCTCCATGTCCATCCTCCATGTCACTACTCCACATCAATCCTCTATGTCACTCCTCCATGTCACTCCTCCATGTCGCTATTCCATGTGACTCCTCCATGTCGCTCCACTAACTCCTTCCTCCATGTTACTCCTCCATGTCACTCCTCCATGTCAGTCCTTTATGTCACTCCTCCAAGTTACTCCTCCATGTCACTCCACCATTTAACTCCTCCTTGTCACTCCTCCAGGTCACTCCTCCATGTCGCTACTCAAAGTCACTCCTCCATGTCTCTACACCAACTCACTCCTCAATGTCACTCTTCCATGTCACTACTCCATGTTACTCCTCCATGTCGCTCCACCAACTCACTCATCCACGTCGCTCCTCCATGTTGCTCTTCCATGTCACTCCTCCATGTAACTCATCTATGTCCCTCCGCCATGTCACTACACCAACTCAATCCTTCTTGTCATTCCTCCACGTCACTCATCCATGTCACTTATATATGTCTTCCATGTCACTCCTCCATATTCCTCCTCCATGTCATTCCTCCACATCACTCCTCCATGTCACTCCTCCATGTCGTTATTCCATGTCACTCCATGTCGCTACACCAACTCATTACTCATGTAACTCCTCCATGTCGCTACTCCATGTCACTCCTCCATGTCACTACACCAACTCAACCCTCCTTGTAACTCCTCCATGTCACCTCTATATGTCTTCCATGACACTCCTCCATGTCCATCCTCCATGTCACTACTCCATGTCACTCCTCCATGTTGCTCCTCTGTGTTGCTCCTCCATGTCACTCCTCCAAGTCACTCACCCATGTCCCTCCACGATGTCATTCCACCATATCAACCCTCCTTCCTGATCAACCCTGTCACTTCTCCAAGTCACTCCTCCATGTCCCTCCTCCATGTAACTACTCCATGTCACTCCTCCATGTCGCTCCTCCACATCAATCCTCTATGTCACTCCTCCATGTTGCTCCTCAAAGTCACTCCTCCATGTAACTCCTCCATGTAGCTACTTCATGTCACTCCTCCATGTCGCTACACAAACTCACTCCTCATGTTAATCCTCCATGTCACTCCTCCATGTCACTCCTCCAAGTCACTCACCCATGTCCCTCCGCAATGTCACTCCACCATATCAACCCTCCTTGGTTATCCACCCTGTCAATTCTCCATGTCACTCTTCCATGTCTCTCCTCCACGTCACTCCTCTATGTCACTCCTCCATGTCAGTACTCCATGTCACTTCTCCATGTCTCTCCTCCACGTCACTCCTCTATGTCACTCCTCCATGTGACTGCTCCATGTCACTCCTCCATGTCTCTCCTCCATGTCGCTATAACAACTCACTCCTCCATGTCACTCCTCCATGTCACTCCACCATTTCACTACACCAACTCACTCCTCAAAGTCACTCCTCCATGTAACTCCTCCATGTAGCTACTTCATGTCACTCCTCCATGTCGCTACACAAACTTACTCCTCATGTCACTCCTCCATGTCACTACTCCATGTCACTCCTCCATGTCGCTTCTCCATGTCACTCCTCCACGTCATTCCTCTATGTCACTTCTATATGTCTTCCATGTCACTCCTCCATGTCACTCCTCCAGGTCACTCTTCCATGTCGCTACTCAAAGTCACTCGTCCATGTAACTACACCAACTCACTCCTCAATGTCACTCCTCCATGTCACTCATCCATGTCAATCCTCCATGTCACTCCTTTATGTCACTCCTCCATGTCAATACTCCATGTCACTCCTCCATGTCGCTACACCAACTCAACCCTCCTTGTCACTCCTCCATGTTACTCATCCATGTCGCTATTCCATGTCACCCCTCCATGTTGCTACATCAACTCACTCTTCCATGTCACTCCTCCAATTAACTCCACCACGTCACTCCTCTACATCACTCTTCATATCACTCATCCATGTCATTCCTCCATGTCACTCCTTTATGTCACTCATCCAATTCACTCCTCCATGTCACCTCTATATGTCTTCCATGTCACTCCATCATGTCCATCCTCCATGTCACTACTCCATGTCACTCCTCCATGTCGCTCCTCTGTGTTGCTCCTCCATGTCACTCCTCCATGTCACTGATCCATGTAACTCCTCCATGTCACTCATCCATGTCGCTACACCAACTCAACCCTCCTTGTCACTCCTCCATGTCACTCATCCATGTCATTCCTCCATTTCACTCCTTTATATCACTCCTCCAATTCACTCCTCCAATTCAGTCCTCCATGTCACTCCACCCTATCAATCTTCCTCGGTGATCCGACCTGTCACTCCTCCATGTCGCTACACCAACTCACTCTTCCATGTTACCCCTCCATGTCGCTACTCCATGTGACTCCTCCATGTCAATACACCAACTCAAACCTCTTCATCCATCCTCCATGTCGCTACACCAACTCACTCTTCCATGTCACTTCTCCATGTCGCTTCTCAATGTCACTCCTCCATGTCAATACACCAACTCAAAACTCTTTGTCCATCCTCCATGTCACTCCTCCATGTCGCTACTCTATGTCACTCCTCCATGTCGCTACTCCATGTCACTCCTCCATGTCACTCCTCCGTGTTGCTCCTCCATGTCACTCCTGCATGTTGCTCCTCCGTGTTGCTCCTCCACATCAATCCTCCATGTCAATCCTCCATGTCAATACACCAACTCAAACCTCTTTGTCCATCCTCCATGTCACTCCTCCATGTCACTTCTATATGTCTTCCATGTCACTGTCCCTCCTCCATGTCACTCCTCCATGTCGCTACTCCATGTCACTCCTCCATGTCGCTACACCAACTCAACCCTCCTTGTAACTCCTCCATGTCACACCTCCATGTCACTCCTCATTTCGCTCCTCCTTGTTGCTCCTCCATGTCACTCCTTCAAGTCACTCACACATGTCCCTCCACGATGTCACTCCACCATTTCAACCCTCCTTGGTTATCCGCCCTGTCACTTCTCCATGTCACTCTTCCATGTCTCTCCTCCACGTCATTCCTCTATGTCACTGCTCCATGTCACTCCTCTATGTCACTCCTTCATGTCACTCCTCTATGTCACTCCTCCATGTCTCTACTCCTTGTCGCTCTAACAACTCACTCCTCCATGTCACTCCACCATTTCACTCCTTCATGTCACTCCTCCAGGTCACTCCTCCATGTCGCTACTTCATGTCACTCCTCCATGTCGCTACACAAACTCAACCCTCCTTGTCACTCCTCCATGTCACTCATCCATGTCATTCCTCATGTCACTCCTTTATGTCACTCCTCCATGTCCCTCCTCCATTTCTCTCCTCCATGTCACTACTCCATGTCACTTCTCCATGTTGCTCCTCCGTGTTGCTCCTCCACATCAATCCTCTATGTCACTCCTCCATGTTGCTCCTCAAAGTCACTCCTCCATGTAACTCCTACATGTTCCTACTCCATGTCACTCCTCCATGTCGCTCCTCCGTGTTGCTCCTAAAAGTCACTACTCCATGTAACTCCTCCATGTAGCTACTTCATGTCACTCCTCCATGTCGCTACACAAACTCAACCCTCCTTGTCACTCCTCCATGTCACTCATCCATGTCATTCCTCATGTCACTCCTTTATGTCACTCCTCCATGTCCCTCCTCCATTTCTCTCCTCCATGTCACTACTCCATGTCACTCCTCATTTCGCTCCTCCTTGTTGCTCCTCCATGTCACTCCTTCAAGTCACTCACACATGTCCCTCCACGATGTCACTCCACCATTTCAACCCTCCTTGGTTATCCGCCCTGTCACTTCTCCATGTCACTCTTCCATGTCTCTCCTCCACGTCATTCCTCTATGTCACTGCTCCATGTCACTCCTCTATGTCACTCCTTCATGTCACTCC
This sequence comes from Sebastes schlegelii, assembly GCA_014673565.1. NCBI lineage: Eukaryota > Metazoa > Chordata > Actinopteri > Perciformes > Sebastidae > Sebastes > Sebastes schlegelii. Next base: position 43,365 of record VHQL01000452.1, read on the forward strand.
TCTATGTCACTCCTCCATGTCTCTACTCCTTGTCGCTCTAACAACTAACTCCTCCATGTCACTCCACCATTTCACTCCTTCATGTCACTCCTCCAGGTCACTCCTCCATGTCGCTACTTCATGTCACTCCTCCATGTCGCTACACAAACTCAACCCTCCTTGTCACTCCTCCATGTCACTCATCCATGTCATTCCTCATGTCACTCCTTTATGTCACTCCTACATGTCCCTCCTCCATTTCTCTCCTCCATGTCACTACTCCATGTCACTTCTCCATGTTGCTCCTCCGTGTTGCTCCTCCACATCAATCCTCTATGTCACTCCTCCATGTTGCTCCTCAAAGTCACTCCTCCATGTAACTCCTACATGTTCCTACTCCATGTCACTCCTCCATGTCGCTCCTCCGTGTTGCTCCTAAAAGTCACTACTCCATGTAACTCCTCCATGTAGCTACTTCATGTCACTCCTCCATGTCGCTACACAATCACTCCTCATGTCACTCCTCCATGTCACTCCTCCATGTCACTCCTCCAAGTCACTCACCCATTTCCCTCCGCGATGTCACTCCACCATATCAAACCTCCTTGGTTATCCGCCCTGTCACTTCTCCATGTCACTCTTCCATGTCTCTCCTCCCCTTCACTCTTCCATGTCACTTCTGCATGTCTCTCCTCCATGTCGCTCTAACAACTCACTCCTCCATGTCACTCCACCATTTCATTCCTCCATGTCACTCCTCCAGGTCACTCCTCCATGTCGCTACTCAAAGTCACTCCTCCATGTCGCTACACCAACTCACTCCTCAGTCACTCCTCCATATCACTCCTCCATTTCTCTCCTCCATGTCGCTATAACAACTCACTCCTCCATGTCACTACACCATTACACTCGTCCATGTCACTCCTCCAGGTCACTCCTCCATGTCGCTACTCAAAGTCACTCCTCCATGTCACTACAACAACTCACTCCTCAATGTAACTCCTCCATATCGCTCCTCCATGTCCCTCCTCCATGTCATTCCTCCATGTCACTCCTCCATGTATCTCCTCCATGTCGCTACTCTATGACACTCCTCCATGTCACCCCTCCATGTCACTCCTCCATGTCACTCCTCGATGTCCCTCCTCTGTGTTGCTTCTCCATGTCACTTCTCAAAGTCACTCACCCATATCCCTCCACGATGTCACTCCACCATATCAACCCTCCTTCCTGATCAACTCTGTCACTTCTCCAAGTCACTCCTCCATGTCCATCCTCCATGTCACTACTCCACATCAATCCTCTATGTCACTCCTCCATGTCACTCCTCAATGTCGCTATTCCATGTGACTCCTCCATGTCGCTCCACTAACTCCTTCCTCCATGTTACTCCTCCATGTCACTCCTCCATGTCAGTCCTTTATGTCACTCCTCCAAGTTACTCCTCCATGTCACTCCACCATTTAACTCCTCCTTGTCACTCCTCCAGGTCACTCCTCCATGTCGCTACTCAAAGTCACTCCTCCATGTCTCTACACCAACTCACTCCTCAATGTCACTCTTCCATGTCACTACTCCATGTTACTCCTCCATGTCGCTCCACCAACTCACTCATCCACGTCGCTCCTCCATGTTGCTCTTCCATGTCACTCCTCCATGTAACTCATCTATGTCCCTCCGCCATGTCACTACACCAACTCAATCCTTCTTGTCATTCCTCCACGTCACTCATCCATGTCACTTATATATGTCTTCCATGTCACTCCTCCATATTCCTCCTCCATGTCATTCCTCCACATCACTCCTCCATGTCACTCCTCCATGTCGTTATTCCATGTCACTCCATGTCGCTACACCAACTCATTACTCATGTCCCTCCTCCATGTCGCTACTCCATGTCACTCCTCCATGTCACTACACCAACTCAACCCTCCTTGTAACTCCTCCATGTCACCTCTATATGTCTTCCATGACACTCCTCCATGTCCATCCTCCATGTCACTACTCCATGTCACTCCTCCATGTTGCTCCTCTGTGTTGCTCCTCCATGTCACTCCTCCAAGTCACTCACCCATGTCCCTCCACGATGTCATTCCACCATATCAACCCTCCTTCCTGATCAACCCTGTCACTTCTCCAAGTCACTCCTCCATGTCCCTCCTCCATGTAACTACTCCATGTCACTCCTCCATGTCGCTCCTCCACATCAATCCTCTATGTCACTCCTCCATGTTGCTCCTCAAAGTCACTCCTCCATGTAACTCCTCCATGTAGCTACTTCATGTCACTCCTCCATGTCGCTACACAAACTCACTCCTCATGTCACTCCTCCATGTCAATCCTCCATGTCACTCCTCCAAGTCACTCACCCATGTCCCTCCGCAATGTCACTCCACCATATCAACCCTCCTTGGTTATCCACCCTGTCAATTCTCCATGTCACTCTTCCATGTCTCTCCTCCACGTCACTCCTCTATGTCACTCCTCCATGTCAGTACTCCATGTCACTTCTCCATGTCTCTCCTCCACGTCACTCCTCTATGTCACTCCTCCATGTGACTGCTCCATGTCACTCCTCCATGTCTCTCCTCCATGTCGCTATAACAACTCACTCCTCCATGTCACTCCTCCATGTCACTCCACCATTTCACTACACCAACTCACTCCTCAAAGTCACTCCTCCATGTAACTCCTCCATGTAGCTACTTCATGTCACTCCTCCATGTCGCTACACAAACTTACTCCTCATGTCACTCCTCCATGTCACTCCTCCATGTCACTCCTCCATGTCGCTTCTCCATGTCACTCCTCCACGTCATTCCTCTATGTCACTTCTATATGTCTTCCATGTCACTCCTCCATGTCACTCCTCCAGGTCACTCTTCCATGTCGCTACTCAAAGTCACTCGTCCATGTAACTACACCAACTCACTCCTCAATGTCACTCCTCCATGTCACTCATCCATGTCAATCCTCCATGTCACTCCTTTATGTCACTCCTCCATGTCAATACTCCATGTCACTCCTCCATGTCGCTACACCAACTCAACCCTCCTTGTCACTCCTCCATGTTACTCATCCATGTCGCTATTCCATGTCACCCCTCCATGTTGCTACATCAACTCACTCTTCCATGTCACTCCTCCAATTAACTCCACCACGTCACTCCTCTACATCACTCTTCATATCACTCATCCATGTCATTCCTCCATGTCACTCCTTTATGTCACTCATCCAATTCACTCCTCCATGTCACCTCTATATGTCTTCCATGTCACTCCATCATGTCCATCCTCCATGTCATTACTCCATGTCACTCCTCCATGTCGCTCCTCTGTGTTGCTCCTCCATGTCACTCCTCCATGTCACTGATCCATGTAACTCCTCCATGTCACTCATCCATGTCGCTACACCAACTCAACCCTCCTTGTCACTCCTCCATGTCACTCATCCATGTCATTCCTCCATTTCACTCCTTTATATCACTCCTCCAATTCACTCCTCCAATTCAGTCCTCCATGTCACTCCACCCTATCAATCTTCCTCGGTGATCCGACCTGTCACTCCTCCATGTCGCTACACCAACTCACTCTTCCATGTTACCCCTCCATGTCGCTACTCCATGTGACTCCTCCATGTCAATACACCAACTCAAACCTCTTCATCCATCCTCCATGTCGCTACACCAACTCACTCTTCCATGTCACTTCTCCATGTCGCTTCTCAATGTCACTCCTCCATGTCAATACACCAACTCAAAACTCTTTGTCCATCCTCCATGTCACTCCTCCATGTCGCTACTCTATGTCACTCCTCCATGTAGCTACACCAACTAAATCCTTGTCACTCCTCCATGTCACTCCTCCGTGTTGCTCCTCCATGTCACTCCTGCATGTTGCTCCTCCGTGTTGCTCCTCCACATCAATCCTCCATGTCACTCCTCCATGTCAATACACCAACTCAAACCTCTTTGTCCATCCTCCATGTCACTCCTCCATTTCACTTCTATATGTCTTCCATGTCACTGTCCCTCTTCCATGTCACTCCTCCATGTCGCTACTCCATGTCACTCCTCCATGTCGCTACACCAACTCAACCCTCCTTGTAACTCCTCCATGTCACACCTCCATGTCACTCCTCATTTCGCTCCTCCTTGTTGCTCCTCCATGTCACTCCTTCAAGTCACTCACACATGTCCCTCCACGATGTCACTCCACCATTTCAACCCTCCTTGGTTATCCGCCCTGTCACTTCTCCATGTCACTCTTCCATGTCTCTCCTCCACGTCATTCCTCTATGTCACTGCTCCATGTCACTCCTCTATGTCACTCCTTCATGTCACTCCTCTATGTCACTCCTCCATGTCTCTACTCCTTGTCGCTCTAACAACTCACTCCTCCATGTCACTCCACCATTTCACTCCTTCATGTCACTCCTCCAGGTCACTCCTCCATGTCGCTACTTCATGTCACTCCTCCATGTCGCTACACAAACTCAACCCTCCTTGTCACTCCTCCATGTCACTCATCCATGTCATTCCTCATGTCACTCCTTTATGTCACTCCTCCATGTCCCTCCTCCATTTCTCTCCTCCATGTCACTACTCCATGTCACTTCTCCATGTTGCTCCTCCGTGTTGCTCCTCCACATCAATCCTCTATGTCACTCCTCCATGTTGCTCCTCAAAGTCACTCCTCCATGTAACTCCTACATGTTCCTACTCCATGTCACTCCTCCATGTCGCTCCTCCGTGTTGCTCCTAAAAGTCACTACTCCATGTAACTCCTCCATGTAGCTACTTCATGTCACTCCTCCATGTCGCAACACAATCACTCCTCATGTCACTCCTCCATGTCACTCCTGCATGTCACTCCTCCAAGTCACTCACCCATTTCCCTCCGCGATGTCACTCCACCATATCAAACCTCCTTGGTTATCCGCCCTGTCACTTCTCCATGTCACTCTTCCATGTCTCTCCTCCCCTTCACTCTTCCATGTCACTTCTGCATGTCTCTCCTCCATGTCGCTCTAACAACTCACTCCTCCATGTCACTCCACCATTTCATTCCTCCATGTCACTCCTCCAGGTCACTCCTCCATGTCGCTACTCAAAGTCACTCCTCCATGTCGCTACACCAACTCACTCCTCAGTCACTCCTCCATATCACTCCTCCATTTCTCTCCTCCATGTCGCTATAACAACTCACTCCTCCATGTCACTACACCATTACACTCGTCCATGTCACTCCTCCAGGTCACTCCTCCATGTCGCTACTCAAAGTCACTCCTCCATGTCACTACAACAACTCACTCCTCAATGTAACTCCTCCATATCGCTCCTCCATGTCCCTCCTCCATGTCATTCCTCCATGTCACTCCTCCATGTATCTCCTCCATGTCGCTACTCTATGACACTCCTCCATGTCACCCCTCCATGTCACTCCTCCATGTCACTCCTCGATGTCCCTCCTCCGTGTTGCTTCTCCATGTCACTTCTCCAAGTCACTCACCCATATCCCTCCACGATGTCACTCCACCATATCAACCCTCCTTCCTGATCAACTCTGTCACTTCTCCAAGTCACTCCTCCATGTCCATCCTCCATGTCACTACTCCACATCAATCCTCTATGTCACTCCTCCATGTCACTCCTCCATGTCGCTATTCCATGTGACTCCTCCATGTCGCTCCACTAACTCCTTCCTCCATGTTACTCCTCCATGTCGCTACTCCATGTCACTCCTCCACGTAACTCCTCTATGTCACTCCTCCATGTCACACCTCCATGTCACTCCTCCATGTCGTTATTCCATGACCCTCCTCCATGTCGCTACACCAACTCATTACTCATGTCACTCCTCGATGTCGCTCACCCATGTCCCTCCGCCATTTCTCTCCTCCATGTCGCTATAACAACTCACTCCTCCATGTCACTACACCATTTCACTCCTCCATGTCACTCCTCCAGGTCACTCCTCCATGTCGCTACTCAAAGTCACTCCTCCATGTCACTACACCAACTCACTCCTCCATGTCACTCCTCCATGTCACTCCTCCATCTCACGCCTCCATGTCGCTATTCCATGTGACTCCTCCATGTCGCTCCACCAACTCCTTCCTCCATGTTACTCCTCCATGTCAACCCTCCATGTCAGTCCTTTATGTCACTCATCCAAGTTACTCCTCCATGTCACTCCACCATTTCACTCCTCCTTGTCACTCCTCCAGGTCACTCCTCCATGTCGCTACTCAAAGTCACTCCTCCATGTCACTTCTCCACATCACTCCTCTATGTCACTCCTCCATGTCACACCTCCATGTCACTCCTCCATGTCGCTACAGCAACTCATTCCTCATGTCAATCCTCCATGTCGCTACTTCATGTCACTTCTATATGTCTTCCATGTCACTGTCCTTCATCCATGTCACTCCTCCACGTAACTCCTCCATTTCACTCCTCCACGTCACTCCTCTATGACACTCCTCCATGTCACACCTCCATGTCACTCCTCCATGTCGTTATTCCATGTCACTCCTTCATGTCGCTACACCAACTCATTACTCATGTCACTCCTCCATTTCGCTACTCCATGTCACTCCTCCATGTCGCTACACCAACTCAATTCTCCTCGTAACTCCTCCATGTCACTCATCCATGTCACCTCTATATGTCTTCCATGTCACTCCTCCATGTCCATCCTCCTTGTCACTACTCCATGTCACTCCTCCATGTTGCTCCTCCGTGTTGCTCCTCCATGTCACTCCTCCAAGTCACTCACCCATGTCCCTCCACGATGTCACTCCACCATATCAACCCTCCTTCCTGATCAACCCTGTCACTTCTCCAAGTCACTCCTCCATGTCCCTCCTCCATGTCACTACTCCATGTCACTCCTCCATGTCGCTGTACCATGACGCTCCTCCGTGTTGCTCCTCCACATCAATCCTCTATGTCACTCCTCCATGTTGCTCCTCAAAGTTACTCCTCCATGTAACTCCTACATGTAGCTACTCCATGTCACTACTCCATGTCACTCCTCCATGTTGCTCCTCCGTGTTGCTCCTCAAAGTCACTCCTCCATGTAACTCCTCCATGTAGCTACTTCATGTCACTCCTCCATGTCGCTACACAAACTCACTCCTCATGTCACTCCTCCATGTCACTCCTCCATGTCACTCCTCCAAGTCACTCACCCATGTCCCTCCGCGATGTCACTCTACCATATCAACCCTCCTTGGTTATCTGCCCTGTCACTTCTCCATGTCTCTCTTCCATGTCACTCCTCCAAGTCACTCACCCATTTCCCTCCGCGATGTCACTCCACCATATCAAACCTCCTTGGTTATCCGCCCTGTCACTTCTCCATGTCACTCTTCCATGTCTCTCCTCCCCTTCACTCTTCCATGTCACTTCTGCATGTCTCTCCTCCATGTCGCTCTAACAACTCACTCCTCCATGTCACTCCACCATTTCATTCCTTCATGTCACTCCTCCAGGTCACTCCTCCATGTCGCTACTCAAAGTCACTCCTCCATGTCACTACACCAACTCACTCCTCAGTCACTCCTCCATATCACTCCTCCATTTCTCTCCTCCATGTCGCTATAACAACTCACTCCTCCATGTCACTACACCATTACACTCGTCCATGTCACTCCTCCAGGTCACTCCTCCATGTCGCTACTCAAAGTCACTCCTCCATGTCACTACAACAACTCACTCCTCAATGTAACTCCTCCATATCGCTCCTCCATGTCCCTCCTCCATGTCATTCCTCCATGTCACTCCTCCATGTCCCTACTCCATGTGACTCCTCCATGTCGCTCCACCAACTTACTCCTCCACATCGCTCCTCCATATTGCTCTTCCATGTCACTCCTCCATGTAACTCATCTATGTCCCTCTGCCATGTCACTACACCAACTCAATCCTTCTTGTCACTCCTCCATGTCATTTCTATATGTCTTCCATGTCACTCCTCCATGTCACTCATCCATGTCACTTCTATATGTCTTCCATGTCACTCCTCCACGTAACTCCTCTATGTCACTACTTCATGTCACACCTCCATTTAACTCCTCCATGTCGTTATTCCATGTCACTCCTCCATGTCGCTACACCAACTCATTACTCATGTCACTCCTCCACGTAACTCCTCTATGTCACTCCTCCATGTCACACCTCCATGTCACTCCTCCATGTCGTTATTCCATGACCCTCCTCCATGTCGCTCCACCAACTCACTCATCCACGTCGCTCCTCCATGTTGCTCTTCCATGTCACTCCTCCATGTAACTCATCTATGTCCCTCCGCCATGTCACTACACCAACTCAATCCTTCTTGTCATTCCTCCACGTCACTCATCCATGTCACTTATATATGTCTTCCATGTCACTCCTCCATATTCCTCCTCCATGTCATTCCTCCACATCACTCCTCCATGTCACTCCTCCATGTCGTTATTCCATGTCACTCCATGTCGCTACACCAACTCATTACTCATGTCCCTCCTCCATGTCGCTACTCCATGTCACTCCTCCATGTCACTACACCAACTCAACCCTCCTTGTAACTCCTCCATGTCACCTCTATATGTCTTCCATGTCACTCCTCCATGTCCATCCTCCATGTCACTACTCCATGTCACTCCTCCATATTGGTCCTCCGTGTTGCTCCTCCATGTCACTCCTCCAAGTCACTCACCCATGTCCCTCCACGATGTCATTCCACCATATCAACCCTCCTTCCTGATCAACCCTGTCACTTCTCCAAGTCACTCCTCCATGTCCCTCCTCCATGTAACTACTCCATGTCACTCCTCCATGTCGCTCCTCCACATCAATCCTCTATGTCACTCCTCCATGTTGCTCCTCAAAGTCACTCCTCCATGTAACTCCTCCATGTAGCTACTTCATGTCACTCCTCCATGTCGCTACACAAACTCACTCCTCATGTCAATCCTCCATGTCACTCCTCCATGTCACTCCTCCAAGTCACTCACCCATGTCCCTCCGCAATGTCACTCCACCATATCAACCCTCCTTGGTTATCCACCCTGTCAATTCTCCATGTCACTCTTCCATGTCTCTCCTCCACGTCACTCCTCTATGTAACTCCTCCATGTCAGTACTCCAAGTCACTTCTCCATGTCTCTCCTCCACGTCACTCCTCTATGTCACTCCTCCATGTGACTGCTCCATGTCACTCCTCCATGTCTCTCCTCCATGTCGCTATAACAACTCACTCCTCCATGTCACTCCTCCATGTCACTCCACCATTTCACTACACCAACTCACTCCTCAAAGTCACTCCTCCATGTAACTCCTCCATGTAGCTACTTCATGTCACTCCTCCATGTCGCTACACAAACTTACTCCTCATGTCACTCCTCCATGTCACTCCTCCATGTCACTCCTCCATGTCACTCCTCCAAGTCACTCACCCATGTCCCTCCACAATGTCACTCCACCATATCAACCCTCCTTGGTTATCCACCCTGTCAATTCTCCATGTCACTCTTCCATGTCTCTCCTCCACGTCACTCCTCTATGTCCCTCCTCCATATCATTACTCCATGTCACTCCTCCATGTCACTCCTCCATGTCGCTACAACAACTCATTCCTTATGTCACTCCTCCATGTCACTCCTCCATGTCTCTCCTCCATGTCGCTCTAACAACTCACTCCTCCATGTCACTCCACCATTTCACTCCTCCATGTCACCTCTATTTGTCTTCCATGTCACTCCTCCATGTCCATCCTCCATGTCCCTCCACGATGTCACTCCACCATATCAACTCTTCTTCCTGATCAACCCTGTCAATTCTCCAAGTCACTCCTCCATGTCCCTCCTCCATGTCACTACTCCATGTCACTACTCCATGACACTCCTCCATGTCGCTCCTCCGTGTTGCTCCTCCACATCAATTCTCTATGTCACTCATCCATGTCACTCCTCCATGTCACTCCTCCCTGTCACTATTCCATGTCAGTCCTCCATGTCGCTACACCAACTCAGTCTTCCATGTTACTCCTCCATGTCGCTACTCCATGTCACTCCTCGATGTCAATACACCAACTGGAACCTCTTTGTCCATCCTCCATGTCACTTCTCCGTGTTGCTCCTCCATGTCACTCCTCCATGTCACTCCTCCATGTCGCTACTCTATGTCACTCCTCCCTGTCGCTACACCAACTCAATCCTCCTTGTCACTCCTCCATGTCGCTCCTCCATTTTGCTCCTCCATTTCACTCCTCCATGTCACTCCTCCATGTCCCTACTCCATGTGACTCCTCCATGTCGCTCCACCAACTTACTCCTCCACATCGCTCCTCCATATTGCTCTTCCATGTCACTCCTCCATGTAACTCATCTATGTCCCTCTGCCATGTCACTACACCAACTCAATCCTTCTTGTCACTCCTCCATGTCATTTCTATATGTCTTCCATGTCACTCCTCCATGTCACTCATCCATGTCACTTCTATATGTCTTCCATGTCACTCCTACACGTAACTCCTCTATGTCACTACTTCATGTCACACCTCCATTTAACTCCTCCATGTCGTTATTCCATGTCACTCCTCCATGTCGCTACACCAACTCATTACTCATGTCACTCCTCCATGTCGCTACTCCATGTCACTCCTCCACGTAACTCCTCTATGTCACTCCTCCATGTCACACCTCCATGTCACTCCTCCATGTCGTTATTCCATGACCCTCCTCCATGTCGCTACACCAACTCATTACTCATGTCACTCCTCGATGTCGCTCACCCATGTCCCTCCGCCATTTCTCTCCTCCATGTCGCTATAACAACTCACTCCTCCATGTCACTACACCATTTCACTCCTCCATGTCACTCCTCCAGGTCACTCCTCCATGTCGCTACTCAAAGTCACTCCTCCATGTCACTACACCAACTCACTCCTCCATGTCACTCCTCCATGTCACTACACCCGATCAATCCTCTATGTCACTCCTCCATGTCACTCCTCCATCTCACAGCTCCATGTCGCTATTCCATGTGACTCCTCCATGTCGCTCCACCAACTCCTTCCTCCATGTTACTCCTCCATGTCAACCCTCCATGTCAGTCCTTTATGTCACTCATCCAAGTTACTCCTCCATGTCACTCCACCATTTCACTCCTCCTTGTCACTCCTCCAGGTCACTCCTCCATGTCGCTACTCAAAGTCACTCCTCCATGTCACTTCTCCACATCACTCCTCTATGTCACTCCTCCATGTCACACCTCCATGTCACTCCTCCATGTCGCTACAGCAACTCATTCCTCATGTCAATCCTCCATGTCGCTACTTCATGTCACTTCTATATGTCTTCCATGTCACTGTCCTTCATCCATGTCACTCCTCCACGTAACTCCTCCATTTCACTCCTCCACGTCACTCCTCTATGACACTCCTCCATGTCACACCTCCATGTCACTCCTCCATGTCGTTATTCCATTTCACTCCTTCATGTCGCTACACCAACTCATTACTCATGTCACTCCTCCATTTCGCTACTCCATGTCACTCCTCCATGTCGCTACACCAACTCAATTCTCCTCGTAACTCCTCCATGTCACTCATCCATGTCACCTCTATATGTCTTCCATGTCACTCCTCCATGTCCATCCTCCTTGTCACTACTCCATGTCACTCCTCCATGTTGCTCCTCCGTGTTGCTCCTCCATGTCACTCCTCCAAGTCACTCACCCATGTCCCTCCACGATGTCACTCCACCATATCAACCCTCCTTCCTGATCAACCCTGTCACTTCTCCAAGTCACTCCTCCATGTCCCTCCTCCATGTCACTACTCCATGTCACTCCTCCATGTCGCTGTACCATGACGCTCATCCGTGTTGCTCCTCCACATCAATCCTCTATGTCACTCCTCCATGTTGCTCCTCAAAGTTACTCCTCCATGTAACTCCTACATGTAGCTACTCCATGTCACTACTCCATGTCACTCCTCCATGTTGCTCCTCCGTGTAGCTACTTCATGTCACTCCTCCATGTCGCTACACAAACTCACTCCTCATGTCACTCCTCCATGTCACTCCTCCATGTCACTCCTCCATGTCTCTCCTCCATGTCGCTACTCCATGTCACTCCTCCATGTCGCTCTAACAACTCACTCGTCCATGTCACTCCACCATTTCACTCCCCCATGTCACACCTCAAAGTCACTCCTCAATGTCACTACACCAACTCACTCCTCAATGTCACTCCTCAATGTCACTAATTCATGTCACTCCTCCATGTCGCTACACAAACTCAATCCTCCTTTAAACTCTTTCATGTCACGCCTCCATATCGCTCCTCCATGTCCCTCCTCTATGTCACTCCTCCATGTCACACCTCCATGTCACTCCTCCATGTCGCTACAGCAACTCATTCCTCATGTCAATCCTCCATGTCGCTACTCCATGTCACTTCTATATGTCTTCCATGTCACTGTCCCTCATCCATGTGACTCCTCCACGTAACTCCTCCATTTCACTCCTCCACGTCACTCCTCTATGTCACTCCTCCATGTCACACCTCCATGTCACTCCTCCATGTCGTTATTCCATGTCACTCCTCCATGTCGCTACACCAACTCATTACTCTTGTCACTCCTCCATTTCGCTACTCCATGTCACTCCTCCATGTCGCTACACCAACTCAACCCTCCTCGTAACTCCTCCATGTCACTCATCCATGTCACCTCTATATGTCTTCCATGTCACTCCTCCATGTCCATCCTCCATGTCACTACTCCATGTCACTCCTCCATGTTGCTCCTCCGTGTTGCTCCTCCATGTCACTCCTGCAAGTCACTCACCCATGTCCCTCCACGATGTCACTCCACCATATCAACCCTCCTTCCTGATCAACCCTGTCACTTCTCCAAGTCACTCCTCCATGTCCCTCCTACATGTAGCTACTCCATGTCACTACTCCATGTCACTCCTCCATGTCGCTCCTCCGTGTTGCTCCTCAAAGTCACTCCTCCATGTAACTCCTCCATGTAGCTACTTCATGTCTCTCCTCCACGTCACTCCTCTATGTCACTCCTCCATGTCAGTCCTCCATTTCACTTCTCCATGTCTCTCCTCCATGTCGCTATAACAACTCACTCCTCCATGTCACTCCACCATTTCTCTACTCCATGTCACTCCTACAGATCACTCCTCCATGTCGCTACTCAAAGTCACTACTCCATGTCACTACACCAACTCACTCCTCAAGGTCATTCCTCCATGTCACTACTTCATGTCACTCCTCCACTTCGCTCCTCCATGTTGCTCTTCCACGTCACTCCTCCATGTAACTCATCTATGTCCCTCCGCCATGTCACTACACCAACTCAAACCTTCTTGTCACTCCTCCATGTCGCTACAGCAACTCATTCCTCATGTCAATCCTCCATGTCGCTACTCCATGTCACTTCTATATGTCTTCCATGTCACTGTCCCTCATCCATGTGACTCCTCCACGTAACTCGTCCATTTCACTCCTCCACGTCACTCCTCTATGTCACTCCTCCATGTCACACCTCCATGTCACTCCTCCATGTCGTTATTCCATGTCACTCCTCCATGTCGCTACACCAACTCATTACTCTTGTCACTCCTCCATTTCGCTACTCCATGTCACTCCTCCATGTCGCTACACCAACTCAACCCTCCTCGTAACTCCTCCATGTCACTCATCCATGTCACCTCTATATGTCTTCCATGTCACTCCTCCATGTCCATCCTCCATGTCACTACTCCATGTCACTCCTCCATGTTGCTCCTCCGTGTTGCTCCTCCATGTCACTCCTGCAAGTCACTCACCCATGTCCCTCCACGATGTCACTCCACCATATCAACCCTCCTTCCTGATCAACCCTGTCACTTCTCCAAGTCACTCCTCCATGTCCCTCCTACATGTAGCTACTCCATGTCACTACTCCATGTCACTCCTCCATGTCGCTCCTCCGTGTTGCTCCTCAAAGTCACTCCTCCATGTAACTCCTCCATGTAGCTACTTCATGTCTCTCCTCCACGTCACTCCTCTATGTCACTCCTCCATGTCAGTCCTCCATTTCACTTCTCCATGTCTCTCCTCCATGTCGCTATAACAACTCACTCCTCCATGTCACTCCACCATTTCTCTACTCCATGTCACTCCTACAGATCACTCCTCCATGTCGCTACTCAAAGTCACTACTCCATGTCACTACACCAACTCACTCCTCAAGGTCATTCCTCCATGTCACTACTTCATGTCACTCCTCCACTTCGCTCCTCCATGTCGTTATTCCATGTCACTCCTCCATGTCGCTACACCAACTCATTACTCATGTCACTCCTCCATGTCGCTACTCCATGTGACTCCTCCATGTCGCTCCACCAACTCACTCCTCCACTTCGCTCCTCCATGTTGCTCTTCCATGTCACTCCTCCATGTAACTCATCTATGTACCTCCGCCATGTCACTACACCAACTCAAACCTTCTTGTCACTCCTCCATGTCACTCATCCATGTCACTTCTATGTCTTCCATGTCACTCCTCCATGTCCCTCCTCCATGTCACTCCTCCACGTCGCTCCTCTATGTCACTCCTCCATGTCGCTACACCAACTCATTACTCATGTCACTCCTCCAAGTCACTCACCCATGTCACTTCTCCAAGTAACCATATAAACCCTCCTTCCTGATCTACCCTTTCACTTCTCCAAGTCACTCCTCCATGTCCATCCTCCATGTCAATACTCCACATCAATTCTCTATGTCACTCCTCCATGTTTCTCCTCCATGTCTCTCCTCCAGGTCACTCCTCCATGTCGATACTCAAAGTCACTCCTCCATGTCACTACACCAACTCACTCCTCACTCTCACTCCTCCATTTCACAACACAAACTCAACCCTACTTGTCACTCCTCCATGTCACTCATCCATGTCATTCCTCCATGTCACTCCTTTATGTCACTCCTCCAATTCACTCCTCCATGTCACCTCTATATGTCTTACATGTCACTCCTCCATGTCACTCCTCCATGTCGCTCTTCTGTGTTGCTCCTCCATGTCACTTCTCCAAGTCACTACTCCATGTCACTCCTCCATGTCGCGCCTCCGTGTTGCTCCTCCACATCAATCCTCTATGTCACTCCTCCATTTCACTCCTCTATGTCGCTATTCCATGTCAGTCCTCCATGTCGCTACACCAAATCACTCTTCCATGTCACTTCTCCATGTAACTTCTCCATGTCTCTCCTCCATGTCAATACACCAACTCACTCTTCCATGTCACTTCTCCGTGTTGCTCCTCCATATCACTCCTCCATGTCACTCCTCCATGTCGCTACTGTATGTCACTCCTCCATGTCACTACACCAACTCAATCCTTCTTGTCACTCCTCCATGTCACTCCTACATGTCGCTATTCCATGTGACTCCTCCATGTCGCTCCACCAACTCACTCCTCCACGTCGCTCCTCCATGTTGCTCTTCCATGTCACTCCTCCATGTCACTTCTATATATCTTCCATGTCACTCCTCCATGTCCCTCCTCCTTTTCACTCCTCCACGTCACTCCTCTATGTCACTCCTCTATGTCACACCTCCATGTGACTCCTCCATGTCGTTATTCCATGTCACTCCTCCATGTCGCTACACCAACTCACTCTTCCATATCAATACAACAACTCAAACCTCTTTGTCCATCCTCCATGTCACTCCTCCATGTTGCTCCTCCATGTCACTCCTCCATGTCACTCCTCCATGGCGCTACTCTATGTCACTCCTCCATGTCGCTACACCAACTCAATCCTCCTTGTCACTCCTCCATGTCGCTCCTCCATCTTGCTCCTCCATGTCACTCCACTATATCAATCTTCCTTGGTGATCCGCCCTGTCACTTATCCATGTCACTCTTCCATATCTCTCCTCCACGTCACTCCTCTATGTCACTCCTCCATGTCACTCCTCCATGTCACTATAACAACTCACTCCTCCATGTCACTCCACCATTTCACTGTTCCATGTTACTCCTCCAGGTCACTCCTCCATGTCCATCCTCCATGTCAATACTCCACATCAATTCTCTATGTCACTCCTCCATGTTTCTCCTCCATGTCTCTCCTCCAGGTCACTCCTCCATGTCGATACTCAAAGTCACTCCTCCATGTCGCTACACCAATTCACTCCTCCATGTCCATCCTCCATGTCACTACTCCATGTCACTACTCCATGTCACTCCTCCATGTCGCTCCTCCAGGTCACTCTTCCATGTCACCTCTATATGTCTTCCATGTCACTCCTCCATGTCCATCCTCCATGTCACTACTCCATGTCACTCCTCCATGTCGCTCCTATGTGTTGCTCCTCCATGTCTCTTCTCCAAGTCACTCACCCATGTCCCTCCGCGATGTCATTCCACCATATCAATCTTCCTTGGTGATCCGCCCGGTCACTTCTCCATGTCACTCTTCCATGTCTCTCCTCAACGTCATTCCTCTATGTCACTCCTCCATGTCACTAAACCAACTCACTCCTCAATGTCACTCCTCCATGTCACTACTCCATGTGACTCCTCCATGTCGCTCCACCAACTCACTCCTCCACGTCACTCCTCCATGTTGCTCTTCCATGTCACTCCTCCATGTAACTCATCTATGTCCCTCCATCATGTCACTACACCAACTCAATCCTTCCTGTCACTCCTCCATGTCACTCATCCATGTCACTTCTCCACATCACTCCTCTTTTTCACTCCTCCATGTCACACCTCCATGTCACTCCTCCATGTCGTTATTCCATGTCACTCCTCCATGTCGCTACACCAACTCATTACTCATGTCACTCCTCCATGTCGCTACTCCATGTCACTCCTCCAAGTCACTCACCCATGTCCCTCCGCCATTTCTCTCCTGCATGTCACTCCTCCATGTCGCTACTCTGTCACTCCTCCATGTCACCCCTCCATGTCACTCCTCCATGTCCCTCCACGATGTCACTCCACCATATCAACCCTCCTTCCTGATCAACTCTGTCATTTCTCCAAGTCACTCCTCCATGTCCCTCCTCCATGTCACTACACCCGATCAATCCTCTATGTAAATCCTCCATGTCACTCCTCCATCTCAGTCCTCCATGTGACTCCTCCATGTCGCTCCACCAACTCCTTCCTCCATGTTACTCTTCCATGTCACTCCTCCATGTCAGTCCTTTATGTCACTCCTCCAAGTTACTCCTCCATGTCGCTACTCAAAGTCACTCCTCCATGTCACTTCTCCACATCACTCGTCTATGTCACTCCTCCATGTCACACCTCCATGTCACTCCTCCATGTCGCTACAGCAACTCATTCCTCATGTCAATCCTCCATGTCGCTACTCCATGTCACTTCTATAAGTCTTCCATGTCACTGTCCCTCATCCATGTCACTCCTCCACGTAACTCCTACATTTCACTCCTCCACGTCACTCCTCTATGTCATTCCTCCATGTCACACCTCCATGTCACTCCTCCATGTCGTTATTCCATGTCACTCCTCCATGTCGCTACACCAACTCATTACTCATGTCACTCCTCCATGTTGCTCCTCCGTGTTGCTCCTCCATGTCACTCCTCCAAGTCACTCACCCATGTCCCTCCACGATGTCATTCCACCATATCAACCCTCCTTCCTGATCAACCCTGTCACTTCTCCAAGTCACCCCTCCATGTTCCTCCTCCATGTAACTACTCCATGTCACTCCTCCATGTCGCTCTTCCATGACGCTCCTCCATGTTGCTCCTCCACATCAATCCTCTATGTCACTCCTCCATGTTGTTCCTCAAAGTCACTCCTCCATGTAACTCCTCCATGTAGCTACTTCATGTCACTCCTCCATGTCGCTACACAAACTCACTCCTCATGTCACTCCTCCATGTCACTCCTCCATGTCACTCCTCCAAGTCACTCACCCATGTCCCTCCGCGATGTCACTCCACCATATCAACCCTCCTTGGTTATCCGCACTGTCACTTCTCCATGTCACTCTTCCATATCTCTCCTCCACGTCACTCCTCTATGTCACTCCTCCATGTCAGTCCTCCATGTCACTTCTCCATGTCTCTCCTCCACGTCAATCCTCTATGTCACTCCTCCATGTGACTGATCCATGTCACTCCTCCATGTCTCTCCTCCATGTCGCTATAACAACTCACTCCTCCATGTCACTCCTCCATGTCACTCCACCATTTCACTACACCAACTCAATCCTCAAGGTCACTACTCCATGTCACTATTTCTTGTCCCTCCTCCATGTCATTACTCCATGTCACTCCTCCACGTCACTCCTCTATGTCACTCCTCCATGTCACACCTCCATGTCACTCCTCCTTGTCGTTATTCCATGTCACTCCTCCATGTCGCTACACCAACTCATTACTCATGTCACTCCTCCATGTTGTTACTCCATGTCACTCCTCCATGTCACCTCTATATGTCTTCCATGTCACTCCTCCATGTCCATCCTCCATGTCACTACTCCATGTCACTACTCCATGTTGCTCCTCCGTGTTGCTCCTCCATGTCACTCCTCCAAGTCACTCACCAATGTCCCTTCACGATGTCACTCCACCATATCAACCCTCCTTCCTGATCAACCCTGTCACTTCTCCAAGTCACTCCTCCATGTAACTCCTGCATGTAGCTACTCCATGTCACTACTCCATGTCACTCCTCCATGTTGCTCCTCCGTGTTGCTCCTCAAAGTCACTCCTCCATGTAACTCCTCCATGTAGCTACTTCATGTCACTCCTCCATGTCGCTACACAAACTCACTCCTCATGTCACGCCTCCATGTCACTCCTCCATGTCACTCCTCCATATCAACCCTCCTTGGTTATCCGCCCTGTCACTTCTCCATGTCTCTCTTCCATGTCTCTCCTCCATGTCACTCCTCTATGTCACTCCTCCATGTCAGTCCTCCATGTCACTTCTCCATGTCTCTCCTCCACGTCACTCCTCTAAGTCACTCCTCCAAGTGACTCCTCCATGTCACGCCAACATGTCTCTCCTCCATGTCGCTATAACAACTCACTTCTCCATGTCACTCCTACAGGTCACTCCTCCATGTCGCTACTCAAAGTCACTCCTCCATGTCACTACACCAACTCACTCCTCAAGTTCACTCCTCCATGTCATTACTCCATGTCATTCCTCCATGTCACTCCTCCATGTCACTCCTCCATGTCGCTATAACAACTCATTCCGTATGTCACTCCTCCATGTCGCTCCTCCGTGTTTCTCCTCCAAGTCACTCCTCCATGTAACTCCTCCATGTAGCTACTCCATGTCACTCCTCCATGTCGCTCCTCCGTGATGCTCCTCCACATCAATCCTCTATGTCACTCATCCATGTCACTCCTCCATGTTGCTATTCCATGTCAGTCCTCCATGTCACTACACCAACTCACTCCTCTACGTCACTCCTCATGTCACTCCTCCATGTCGCTACACCAACTCAACCCTCCTTGTAACTCCTCCTTGTCACTCATCCATGTCATTCCTCCATGTCACTCGTTTATGTCACTCCTCCAATTCACTCCTCCATGTCATCTCTATATGTCTTCCATGTCACTACTCCAGGTCACTCCTCCAAGTTGCTCCTCCGTGTTGCTCCTCCATGTCACTCCTCCAAGTAACTCATCCATGTCCCTCTGCCATGTCACTCCTCCATGTCGCTATTCCATGTCAGTCATCCATGTCGCTACACCAACTCAAACCTCTTTGTCCATCCTCCATGTCACTCCTCCGTGTTGCTCCTCCATGTCACTCCTCCAAGTCACTACTTCATGTCACTCCTCCATGTCACAACACAAACTCAATCCTCATTGTCACTCCTCCATGTCACTCATCCATGTCATTCCTCCATGTCACTCCTTTATGTCATTCCTCCAATTCACTCCTCCATGTCACTCCTCCAGGTCACTCCTCCTTTCGCTACTCAAAGTCACTCCTCCATGTTACTACACCAACTCACTCCTCAATGTCACTCCTCCATGTCACTCCTCTATTTCTCTCCTCCATTTCGCTATAACAACTCACTCCTCCATGTCACTCCACCATTTCACTCCTCCATGTCACTCCACCATTTCACTCCTCCATGTCACCTCTATATGTCTTCCATGTCACTCCTCCATGTCCATCCTCCATGTCCCTCCACGATGTCACTCCACCATATCAACTCTTCTTCCTGATCAACCCTGTCACTTCTCCAAGTCACTCCTCCATGTCCCTCCTCCATGTCACTACTCCATGTCACTACTCCATGTCACTCCTCCATGTTGCTCCTCCGTGTTGCTCCTCCACATCAATTCTCTATGTCACTCCTCCATGTCACTCCTCCCTGTCGCTATTCCATGTCATTCCTACATGTCACTACACCAACTCACTCTTCCATGTTACTTTTCCATGTCGCTACTCCATGTGACTCCTCCATGTCACTTCTCCATGTCGCTTCTCCATGTCACTCCTCGATGTCAATACACCAACTGGAACATCTTTGTCCATCCTCCATGTCACTCCTCCATGTTGCTCCTCCATGTCACTCCTCCATGTCATTCCTCCATGTCGCTACTCTATGTCACTCCTCCATGTCGCTACACCAACTCAATCCTCCTTGTCACTCCTCCATTTCACTTCTATATGTCTTCCATGTAACTCCTCCATGTTACTCCTCCATGTCACTCATCCATGTCACTTCTATATGTCTTCCATGTCACTCCTCCATGTCCCTCCTACATGTCACTCCTCCACGTAACTCCTCTATGTCACTCCTCCATGTCACACCTCCATTTCACTCCTCCATGTCGTTATTCCATGTCACTCCTCCATGTCGCTACACCAACTCATTACTCATGTCACTCCTCCATGTCGCTACTCCATGTCAGTCCTCCATGTCACTCCTCCATGTCACACCTCCATGTCACTCCTCCATGTCACTACACCAACTCATTACTCATGTCATTCCTCCATGTCGCTACTCAAAGTCACTCCTCTATGTCACTACACCAACTCACTCCTCAAGATCACTCCTCCATGTCACTACTTCATGTCACTCCTCCATGTCGCTACTCCATGTGACTCCTCCATGTCGCTCCACCAACTCACTCCTCCACTTCGCTCCTCCATGTTGCTCTTCCATGTCACTCCTCCATGTAACTCATCTATGTACCTCCGCCATGTCACTACACCAACTCAAACCTTCTTGTCACTCCTCCATGTCACTCCTCCATGTCGCTATTACATGTGACTCCTCCATGTTGCTCCACCAACTCCTTCCTCCATGTTACTCCTCCATTTCAATCCTCCATATTAATCCTTTATGTCACTCCTCCAAGTTACTCCTCCATGTCACTCCACCATTTCACTCCTCCATGTCACTCCTCCAAGTCACTCCTTTATGTCACTCCTCCAAGTTACTCCTCCATGTCACTCCACCATTTCACTCTTCCTTGTAACTCCTCTTTGTCACTCATCCATGTCATTCCTTCATGTCACTCCTTTATGTCACTCCTCCAATTCACTCCTCCATGTCACCTCTATATGTCTTCCATGTCACTCCTCCATGTCCATCCTCCATGTCACTACTCCATGTCAATCCTCCATGTTGCTCCTCCGTATTGCTCCTCCATTTCACTCCTCCAAGTCACTCACCCATGTCCCTCCACGATGTCACTACACCATATCAACCCTCCTTCCTGATCAACCCTGTCACTTCTCCAAGTCACTCCTCCATGTCCCTCCTCCATGTCACTACTCCATGTGACTCCTCCATGTCGCTCCTCCGTGTTGCTCCTCCACTTCAATCCTCTATGTCACTCCTCCATGTTGCTCCTCCAAGTCACTCCTCCATGTAACTCCTACATGTAGCTACTCCATGTCACTACTCCATGTCACTCCTCCATGTCCCTCCTCCGTGTTGCTCCTCCAAGTCACTCCTCCATGTAACTCCTCCATGTAGCTACTCCATGTCACTCCTCCATGTCGCTACACAAACTCACTCCTCATATCACTCATCCAAGTCACTCCTCCGTATTGCTCGTCCACATCAATTGTCTATGTCACTCCTCCATGTCACTCCTCCATGTCACTCCTCCATGTCGCTATTCCATGTCAGTCCTCCATGTCGCTACACCAACTCACTCTTCCATGTTACTCCTCCATGTCGCTACTCCATGTGACTCCTCCATGTCAATACACCAACTCAAACCTCTTCGTCCATCCTCCATGTCACTCCTCCGTGTTGCTCCTCCATGTCACTCCTCCATGTCACTCATCCATGTCATTCCTCCATGTCACTCCTTTTTGTCACTCCTCCAATTCACTCCTCCATGTCTCTCCTCTCTGTCGCTCTAACAACTCATTCCTCCATTTCACTCCTCCATGTCACTCCTCCAGGTCACTCCTCCTTTCGCTACTCAAAGTCACTCCTCCATGTTACTACACCAACTCACTCCTCAATGTCACTCCTCCATGTCACTCCTCCATTTTTCTCCTCCATGTTGCTCTAACAACTCACTCCTCCATGTCACTCCACCATTTCACTCCTCCATGTCACTCCTCCAGGTCACTCCTCCATGTCGCTACTCAAAGTCACTCCTCCATGTTACTACACCAACTCACTTGTCAATGTCACTCCTCCATGTCACTCCTCCATTTCTCTCCTCCATGTCGCTATAACAACTCACTCCTCCATGTCACTCCTCCAGGTCACTACACCCGATCAATCCTCTATGTCACTCCTCCATGTCACTCCTCCAGGTCACTCCTCTATGTCACTCCTCCATGTCACACCTCCATGTCACTCATCCATGTCGCTACAGCAACTCATTCCTCATGTCAATCCTCCATGTCGCTACTCCATGTCACTTCTATATGTCTTCCATGTCACTGTCCCTCATCCATGTCACTCCTCCACGTAACTCCTACATTTCACTCCTCCACGTCACTCCTCTATGTCACTCCTCCATGTCACACCTCCATGTCACTCCTCCATGTCGCTACACCAACTCATTACTCATGTCACTCCTCCATGTCGCTACTCCATGTCACTCCTCCATGTCGCTACACCAACTCAAACCTCCTTGTAACTCCTCCATGTCACTCATCCATGTCATTCCTCCATGTTACTCATTTATGTCACTCCTCCAATTCACTCCTCCATGTCATCTCTATATGTCTTCCATGTCAATCCTCCATGTCATCCTCCATGTCGCTCCTCCGTGTTGCTCCTCCACATCAATCCTCTATGTCACTCCTCCATGTTGCTCCTCCAATTCACTCATCCATGTAACTCCTACATGTATTTACTTCATGTCACTACTCCATGTCACTCCTCCATGTAACTCCTCCATGTAGTTACTCCATGTCACTCCTCCATGTTGCTACACAAATTTACTCCTCATGTCACTCCTCCATGTCAATCCTCCAAGTCACTCACCCATGTCCCTCCGCGATGTCACTCCACCATATCAACCCTACTTGGTTATCCGCCCTGTCACTTCTCCATGTCACTCTTCCATGTCTCTCCTCCACGTCACTCCTCCATGTCACTTCTCCATGTCACTCTTCCATGTCTCTCCTCCACGTCACTCATTTATGTCACTCCTCCAATTCACTCCTCCATGTCATCTCTATATGTCTTCCATGTCAATCCTCCATGTCATCCTCCATGTCACTACTCGATGTCACTCCTCCATGTCGCTCCTCCGTGTTGCTCCTCCACATCAATCCTCTATGTCACTCCTCCATGTTGCTCCTCCAACTCACTCATCCATGTAACTCCTACATGTATTTACTCCATGTCACTACTCCATGTCACTCCTCCATGTAACTCCTCCATGTAGTTACTCCATGTCACTCCTCCATGTTGCTACACAAACTCACTCCTCATGTCACTCCTCCATGTCACTCCTCCAAGTCACTCACCCATGTCCCTCCGCGATGTCACTCCACCATATCAACCCTACTTGGTTATCCGCCCTGTCACTTCTCCATGTCACTCTTCCATGACTCTCCTCCACGTCACTCCTCCATGTCACTTCTCCAAGTCACTCTTCCATGTTTCTCCTCCACGTCACTCCTTTATGTCACTCCTCCATGTCAGTCCTCCATGTCACTTCTCCATTTCTCTCCTCCACGTCACTCCTCCATGTCACTCATCCATGTCACTTCTCCATGTCTCTCCTCCATGTCGCTCTAACAACTCACTCCTCCATGTCACTCCACCATTTCACTCCTCCATGTCACTCCTCCAGGTCACTCCTCCAGGTCGCTACTCAAAGTCACTCCTCCTTGTAACTACACCAACTCACTCCTCAATGTCACTCCTCTATGTCACTACTTCATGTCGCTCCTCCATGTCGCTACACAAAATCAACCCTCCTTGTCACTCCTCCATGTCACTCATCCAAGTCACTCCTCCATTTCCCTCCTCCATGTCACTACTCCATGTCACTCCTCCATGTCGCTCCTCCGTGTTGCTCCTCCACATCAATTCTTTATGTCACTCCTCCATGTCACTCCTCCACGTCACTCCTACATGTCGCTATTCCATGTGACTCCTCCATGTCGCTCCACTAACTCACTCCTCCACGTCGCTCCTCCATGTTGCTCTTCCATGTCACTCCTCCATGTCACTTCTATATATCTTCCATGTCACTCCTCCATGTCCCTCCTCCATTTCACTTCTCCATGTCACTCTTCCATGTCTCTCCTCCACGTCACTCCTCCATGTCACTTCTCCATGTCACTCTTCCATGTCTCTTCTCCACGTCACTCATTTATGTCACTCCTCCAATTCACTCCTCCATGTCATCTCTATATGTCTTCCATGTCAATCCTCCATGTCATCCTCCATGTCACTACTCCATGTCACTCCTCCATGTCGCTCCTCCGTGTTGCTCCTCCACATCAATCCTCTATGTCACTCCTCCATGTTGCTCCTCCAACTCACTCATCCATGTAACTCCTACATGTATTTACTCCATGTCACTACTCCATGTCACTCCTTCATGTAACTCCTCCATGTAGTTACTCCATGTCACTCCTCCATGTTGCTACACAAACTCACTCCTCATGTCACTCCTCCATGTCACTCCTCCAAGTCACTCACCCATGTCCCTCTGCGATGTCACTCCACCATATCAACCCTACTTGGTTATCCGCCCTGTCACTTCTCGATGTCACTCTTCCATGACTCTCCTCCACGTCACTCCTCCATGTCACTTCTCCATGTCACTCTTCCATGTCTCTCCTCCACGTCACTCCTCTATGTCACTCCTCCATGTCAGTCCTCCAGGTCACTCCTCCAGGTCGCTACTCAAAGTCAACCCTCCTTGTCACTCCTCCATGTCACTCCTCCATGTCACTCCTCCATTTCCCTCCTCCATGTCACTACTCCATGTCACTACTCCATGTCACTCCTCCATGTCGCTCCTCCGTGTTGCTCCTCCACATCAATTCTTTATGTCACTCCTCCATGTCACTCCTCCACGTCACTCCTACATGTCGCTATTCCATGTGACTCCTCCATGTCGCTCCACTAACTCACTCCTCCACGTCGCTCCTCCATGTTGCTCTTCCATGTCACTCCTCCATGTCACTTCTATATATCTTCCTTGTCACTCCTCCATGTCCCTCCTCCATTTCACTCCTCCACGTCACTCCTCTATGTCAGTCCTCCATGTCACACCTCTATGTCACTCCTCCATGTCGTTATTCCATGTCACTCCTCCATGTCGCTACACCAACTCACTCTTCCATGTCAATACACCAACTCAAATCACTTTGTCCATTCTCCATGTCATTCCTCCATGTTGCTCCTCCATGTCACTCCTCCATGTCACTCCTCCATGTCGCTACTCTATGTCACTCCTCCATGTCGCTACATCAACTCAATCCTCCTTGTCACTCCTCCATGTCGCTCCTCCATGTTGCTCCTCCATGTCACTCCTCCATGTCACTCATCCTTGTCCCTCTGCAATGTCACTCCACCATATCAATCTTCCTTGGTGATCCGCCCTGTCACTTATCCATGTCACTCTTCCATGTCTCTCCTCCACGTCACTCCTCTATGTCACTCCTCCATGTCACTCCTCCATGTCACTATAACAACTCACTCTTCCATGTCACTCCACCATTTCACTGTTCCATGTTACTCCTCCAGTTCACTCCTCCACGTCGTTACTCAAAGTCACTCCTCCATGTCACTCATCCATGTCATTCCTCTATGTCACTCGTTTATGTCACTCCTCCATGTCACTTCTCAATGTCTCTCCTCCATGTCGCTCTAACAACTCACTCATCCATGTCACTCCACCATTTCACTCCTCCATGTCACTCCTCCAGGTCACTCCTCCATGTCACTTAACCATGTCATTCCTCCATGTCACTCGTTTATGTCACTCCTCCAATTCACTCCTCCATGTCACTTCTATATGTCTTCCATGTCACTCCTCCATGTCCATCCTCCATGTCGCTACACCTACTCACTCTTCCATGTCACTCCTCCATGTCGCTCCTCCATGTTGCTCCTCCATGTCACTCCTCCATGTAACTCATCCATGTCCCTCCGCCCTGTTACTTCTCCATGTCACTCTTCTATGTCTCTCCTCCACGTCATTCCTCTATGTCACTCCTCCATGTCACTCCTCTATGTCACTCCTCCATGTCTCTACTCCATGTCGCTCTAACAACTCACTCCTCCATGTCACTCCACCATTTCATTCCTTCATGTCACTCCTCCAGGTCACTCCTCCATGTCGCTACTTCATGTCACTCCTCCATGTCGCTACACAAACTTAACCCTCCTTTTCACTCCTCCATGTCACTCATCCATGTCGCTCCTCCGTGTTGCTCCTCCAAGTTAGTCCTCCATGTAACTCCTCCATGTAGCTACTCCATGTCACTACTCCATGTCGCTACACAAACTCACTCCTCATGTCACTCTTTCATGTCACTCCTCCAAGTCACTCACCCATGTCCCTCCGCGATGTCACTCAACCATATCAACCCTCCTTTTTGATCCGCCCTGTCACTTCTCCATGTCACTCCTCCATGTCTCTCCTCCACGTCACTCCTCTATGTCACTTCTCCATGTCACTCCTACATGTCACTCCTCCATGTCTCTCCTCTATGTCGCTCTAACAACTCACTCCTCCATGTCACTCCACCATTTCACTCCTCCATGTCACTCCTCCAGGTCACTACTCCATTTCGCTACTCAAAGTCACTCCTCCATGTTACTACACCATCTCACTCCTCAATGTCACTCCTCCATTTCTCTCCTTCATGTCGCTATAACAACTGACTCCTCCATGTCACTCCTCCAGGTCACTCCTCCATGTCGCTACTCAAAGTCACTCCTCCAGGTCACTCCTCCATGTCGCTACTCAAAGTCACTCCTCCATGTCACTCATCCATGTCATTCCTCCATGTCTCTCCTCCACGTCATTCCTCTATGTAACTTCTCCATGTCACTCTTCCATGTCGCTCTAACAACTCACTCCTCCATGTCACTCCACCATTTCACTCCTCCATGTCACTCCTCCAGGTCACTCCTCCAGGTCGCTACTCAAAGTCACTCCTCCATGTAACTACACCAACTCACTCCTCAATGTCACTCCTCTATGTCACTACTTCATGTCGTTCCTCCATGTCGCTACACAAACTCAACCCTCCTTGTCACTCCTCCATGTCACTTATCCAAGTCACTCCTCCATTTCCCTCCTCCATGTCACTACTCCATGTCACTCCTCCATGTCGCTCCTCCGTGTTTCTCCTCCACATCAATTCTCTATGTCACTCCTCCATGTCACTCCTCCATGTCACTTCTCCATATCTCTCCTCCACGTCACTCCTCTATGTCACTCCTCCATGTGACTCCTCCATGTCACTCCAACATGTCTCTCCTCCAT
Organism: Sebastes schlegelii; assembly: GCA_014673565.1. Classification (NCBI taxonomy): domain Eukaryota; kingdom Metazoa; phylum Chordata; class Actinopteri; order Perciformes; family Sebastidae; genus Sebastes; species Sebastes schlegelii. The sequence goes on from VHQL01000452.1 coordinate 71,300, forward strand.
GTCGCTATAACAACTCACTCCTCCATGTCACTCCACCATTTCACTACTCCATGTCACTCCTACAGGTCACTCCTCCATGTCGCTACTCAAAGTCACTCCTCCATGTCAATACACCAACTCATTACTCATGTGATTCCTCCATGTCGCTACTCAAAGTCACTCCTCTATGTCACTACACCAACTCAAACCTCCTTGTCACTCCTCCATGTCGCTCCTCTATGTTGCTCCTCCATTTCACTCCTCCATGTCACTTCTCCATGTGACTCCTCCATGTGACTCCTCCATGTCGCTCCACCAACTTACTCCTCCACGTCGCTCCTCCATATTGCTCTTCCATGTCAATCCTCCATGTAACTCATCTATGTCCCTCTGCCATGTCACTACACCAACTCAATCCTTCTTGTCACTCCTCCATGTCACTTCTATATGTCTTCCATGTCACTCCTCCATGTCACTCATCCATGTCATTTCTATATGTCTTCCATGTCACTCCTTCACATAACTCCTCTATGTCACTAATCCATGTCACACCTCCATTTAACTCCTCCATGTCATTATTCCATGTCACTCCTCCATGTTACTACACCAACTCATTACTAATGTCACTCCTCCATGTCGCTTCTCCATGTCTCTCCTCCACGTCACTCCTCCATGTCACTCATCCATGTCACTTCTCCATGTCTCTCCTCCATGTCGCTCTAATAACTCACTCCTCCATGTCACTCCACCATTTCACTCCTCCATGTCACTCCTCCAGGTCACTCCTCCATGTCACTACTCAAAGTCACTCCTCCATGTCACTCATCCATGTCATTCCTCCATGTCACTCGTTTATGTCACTCCTCCATGTCACTTCTCAATGTCTCTCCTCCATGTCGCTCTAACAACTCACTCCTCCATGTCACTCCACCATTTCACTCCTCCATGTCACTCCTCCAGGTCACTCCTCCATGTCACTTAACCATGTCATTCCTCCATGTCACTCGTTTATGTCACTCCTCCAATTCACTCCTCCATGTCACTTCTATATGTCTTCCATGTCACTCCTCCATGTCCATCCTCCATGTCGCTACACCTACTCACTCTTCCATGTCACTCCTCCATGTCGCTCCTCCATGTTGCTCCTCCAGGTCACTCTTCCATGTAACTCATCCATGTCCCTCCGCCCTGTTACTTCTCCATGTCACTCTTCCATGTCTCTCCTCCACGTCATTCCTCTATGTCACTCCTCCATGTCACTCCTCTATGTCACTCCTCCATGTCTCTACTCCATGTCGCTCTAACAACTCACTCCTCCATGTCACTCCACCATTTCATTCCTTCATGTCACTCCTCCAGGTCACTCCTCCATGTCGCTACTTCATGTCACTCCTCCATGTCGCTACACAAACTTAACCCTCCTTTTCACTCCTCCATGTCACTCATCCATGTCGCTCCTCCGTGTTGCTCCTCCAAGTTAGTCCTCCATGTAACTCCTCCATGTAGCTACTCCATGTCACTACTCCATGTCGCTACACAAACTCACTCCTCATGTCACTCTTTCATGTCACTCCTCCAAGTCACTCACCCATGTCCCTCCGCGATGTCACTCAACCATATCAACCCTCCTTTTTGATCCGCCCTGTCACTTCTCCATGTCACTCCTCCATGTCTCTCCTCCACGTCACTCCTCTATGTCACTTCTCCATGTCACTCCTACATGTCACTCCTCCATGTCTCTCCTCTATGTCGCTCTAACAACTCACTCCTCCATGTCACTCCAACATTTCACTCCTCCATGTCACTCCTCCACGTAACTCCTCTATGTCACTACTCCATGTCACACCTCCATTTAACTCCTCCATGTCGTTATTCCATGTCACTCCTCCATGTTACTACACCAACTCATTACTAATGTCACTCCTCCATGTCGCTACTCCATGTCACTCCTCCACGTAACTCCTCTATGTCACTCCTCCATATCACACCTCCATGTCACTCCTCCATGTCGTTATTCCATGACCCTCCTCCATGTCGCTACCCCAACTCATTACTCATGTCACTCCTCCATGTCGCTACTCAAAGTCACTCCTCCATGTCACTACACCAACTCACTCCTCCATGTCACTCCTCGATGTCGCTCCTCCGTGTTGCTCCTCCGTGTTGCTCCTCCATGTCACTTCTCCAAGTCACTCACCCATGTCCCTCCACGATGTCATTCCACCATATCAACCCTCCTTCCTGATCAACTCTGTCACTTCTCCAAGTCACTCCTCCATGTCCCTCCTCCATGTCACTACACTCGATCAATCCTCTATGTCACTCCTCCATGTCACTCCTCCATCTCACTCCTCCATGTCGCTATTCCATGTGACTCCTCCATGTCGCTCCACCAACTCCTTCCTCCATGTTACTCCTCCATGTCAACCCTCCATGTCAGTCCTTTATGTCACTCATCCAAGTTACTCCTCCATGTCGCTTCTCCATGTCACTCTTCCATGTCTCTCCTCCACGTCACTCATTTATGTCACTCCTCCAATTCACTCCTCCATGTCATCTCTATATGTCTTCCATGTCAATCCTCCATGTCATCCTCCATGTCACTACTCCATGTCACTCCTCCATGTCGCTCCTCCGTGTTGCTCCTCCACATCAATCCTCTATGTCACTCCTCCATGTTGCTCCTCCAACTCACTCATCCATGTAACTCCTACATGTATTTACTCCATGTCACTACTCCATGTCACTCCTCCATGTAACTCCTCCATGTAGTTACTCCATGTCACTCCTCCATGTTGCTACACAAACTCACTCCTCATGTCACTCCTCCATGTCACTCCTCCAAGTCACTCACCCATGTCCTTCCGCGATGTCACTCCACCATATCAACCCTACTTGGTTATCCGCCCTGTCACTTCTCCATGTCACTCTTCCATGACTCTCCTCCACGTCACTCCTCCATGTCACTTCTCCATGTCACTCTTCCATGTCTCTCCTCCACGTCACTCCTCTATGTCACTCCTCCAGGTCACTCCTCCAGGTCGCTACTCAAAGTCAATCCTCCTTGTAACTACACCAACTCACTCATCAATGTCACTCCTCTATGTCACTACTTCATGTCGCTCCTCCATGTCGCTACAAAAACTCAACCCCCCTTGTCACTCCTCCATGTCACTCCTCCATGTCACTCCTCCATTTCCCTCCTCCATGTCACTACTCCATGTCACTACTCCATGTCACTCCTCCATGTCGCTCCTCCGTGTTGCTCCTCCACATCAATTCTTTATGTCACTCCTCCATGTCACTCCTCCACGTCACTCCTACATGTCGCTATTCCATGTGACTCCTCCATGTCGCTCCACTAACTCACTCCTCCACGTCGCTCCTCCATATTGCTCTTCCATGTCACTCCTCCATGTCACTTCTATATATCTTCCTTGTCACTCCTCCATGTCCCTCCTCCATTTCACTCCTCCACGTCACTCCTCTATGTCAGTCCTCCATGTCACACCTCTATGTCACTCCTCCATGTCGTTATTCCATGTCACTCCTCCATGTCGCTACACCAACTCACTCTTCCATGTCAATACACCAACTCAAACCACTTTGTCCATTCTCCATGTCATTCCTCCATGTTGCTCCTCCATGTCACTCCTCCATGTCACTCCTCCATGTCGCTACTCTATGTCACTCCTCCATGTCGCTACATCAACTCAAACCTCCTTGTCACTCCTCCATGTCGCTCCTCCATGTTGCTCCTCCATGTCACTCCTCCATGTCACTCATCCTTGTCCCTCTGCAATGTCACTCCACCATATCAATCTTCCTTGGTGATCCGCCCTGTCACTTATCCATGTCACTCTTCCATGTCTCTCCTCCACGTCACTCCTCTATGTCACTCCTCCATGTCACTCCACCATGTCACTATAACAACTCACTCTTCCATGTCACTCCACCATTTCACTGTTCCATGTTACTCCTTCAGGTCACTCCTCCATGTCGTTACTCAAAGTCACTCATCCATGTCACTACACCAATTCACTCCTCCATGTCCATCCTCCATGTCACTACTCCATGTCACTCCTCCATGTCGCTCCTCTGTGTTGCTCCTCCATGTCACTTCTCCAAGTCACTCACCCATGTCCTTCCACGATGTCACAACACCATATCAACTCTCCTTCCTGATGAACCCTGTCACTTCTCCAAGTCACTCCTCCATGTCCCTCCTCCATGTCACTACTCCATGTCACTCCTCCATGTCGCTCCTCCAGGTCACTCTTCCATGTCGCCACTCAAACTCACTCCTCCATGTCATTACACCTACTCACTCCTCCATGTCACACCTCCATGTCACTCCTCCATGTCGCTACAGCAACTCATTCCTCATGTCAATCCTCCATGTCGCTACTCCATGTCACTTCTATATGTCTTCCATGTCACTGTCCCCCATCCATGTCACTCCTCCACATAACTCCTACATTTCACTCCTCCAAGTCACTCCTCTATGTCACTCCTCCATGTCACACCTCCATGTCACTCCTCCATGTCGTTATTCCATGTCTCTCCACCATGTCGCTACACCAACTCATTACTCATGTCACTCCTCCATGTCGCTACTCCATGTCACTCCTCCATGTCGCTACACCAACTCAAACCTCCTTGTAACTCCTCCATGTAACTCATCCATGTCATTCCTCCATGTCACTCATTTATGTCACTCCTCCAATTCACTCCTCCATGTCATCTCTATATGTCTTCCATGTCAATCCTCCATGTCATCCTCCATGTCACTACTCCATGTCACTCCTCCATGTCGCTCCTCCATGTCAGTCCTCCATGTCACTCCTCCATGTCACTCCACCATTTCACTCCTCCATGTCACTCCTCCAGGTCACTCCTCCATGTCGCTACTCAAAGTCACTCCTCCAGGTCACTCCTCCATGTCGCTACTCAAAGTCACTCCTCCATGTCACTCATCCATGTCATTCCTCCATGTCTCTCCTCCACGTCATTCCTCTATGTAACTTCTCCATGTCACTCCTCCATGTCGCTCTAACAACTCACTCCTCCATGTCACTCCACCATTTCACTCCTCCATGTCACTCCTCCAGGTCACTCCTCCAGGTCGCTACTCAAAGTCACTCCTCCATGTAACTACACCAACTCACTCCTCAATGTCACTCCTCTATGTCACTACTTCATGTCGTTCCTCCATGTCGCTACACAAACTCAACCCTCCTTGTCACTCCTCCATGTCACTCATCCAAGTCACTCCTCCATTTCCCTCCTCCATGTCACTACTCCATGTCACTCCTCCATGTCGCTCCTCCGTGTTTCTCCTCCACATCAATTCTCTATGTCACTCCTCCATGTCACTCCTCCATGTCACTCCTACATGTCGCTATTCCATGTGACTCCTCCATGTAACTCCACCACCTCACTCCTCCACGTCGCTCCTCCATGTTGCTCTTCCATGTCACTCCTCCATGTCCCTCCTCTATGTCACTCCTCCATGTCATTCCTCCATGTCACTTCTCCATATCTCTCCTCCACGTCACTCCTCTATGTCACTCCTCCATGTGACTCCTCCATGTCACTCCAACATGTCTCTCCTCCATGTCGCTATAACAACTCACTCCTCCATGTCACTCCACCATTTCACTACTCCATGTCACTCCTACAGGTCACTCCTCCATGTCGCTACTCAAAGTCACTCCTCCATGTCAATACACCAACTCATTACTCATGTCATTCCTCCATGTCGCTACTCAAAGTCACTCCTCTATGTCACTACACCAACTCAAACCTCCTTGTCACTCCTCCATGTTGCTCCTCTATGTTGCTCCTCCATTTCACTCCTCCATGTCACTCCTCCATGTCCCTACTCCATGTGACTCCTCCATGTCGCTCCAACAACTTACTCCTCCACGTCGCTCCTCCATATTGCTCTTCCATGTCAATCCTCCATGTAACTCATCTATGTCCCTCTGCCATGTCACTACACCAACTCAATCCTTCTTGTCACTCCTCCATGTCACTTCTATATGTCTTCCATGTCACTCCTCCATGTCACTCATCCATGTCACTTCTATATGTCTTCCATGTCACTCCTCCACGTAACTCCTCTATGTCACTACTCCATGTCACACCTCCATTTAGCTCCTCCATGTCGTTATTCCATGTCACTCATCCATGTTACTACACCAACTCATTACTAATGTCACTCCTCCATGTCGCTTCTCCATGTCTCTTCTCCACGTCACTCCTCCATGTCACTCATCCATGTCACTTCTCCATGTCTCTCCTCCATGTCGCTCTAATAACTCACTCCTCCATGTCACTCCACCATTTCACTCCTCCATGTCACTCCTCCAGGTCACTCCTCCATGTCGCTACTCAAAGTCACTCCTCCATGTCACTCATCCATGTCATTCCTCCATGTCACTCGTTTATGTCACTCCTCCATGTCACTTCTCAATGTCTCTCCTCCATGTCGCTCTAACAACTCACTCCTCCATGTCACTCCACCATTTTCACTCCTCCATGTCACTCCTCCAGGTCACTCCTCCATGTCACTTAACCAGGTCACTCCTCCATGTCACTCCACCATTTCACTCCTCCATGTCACTCCTCCAATTCACTCCTCCATGTCACTTCTATATGTCTTCCATGTCACTCCTCCATGTCCATCCTCCATGTCGCTACACCTACTCACACTTCCATGTCACTCCTCCATGTCGCTCCTCCATGTTGCTCCTCCATGTCACTCTTCCATGTAACTCATCCATGTCCCTCCGCCCTATTACTTCTCCATGTCACTCTTCCATGTCTCTCCTCCACGTCATTCCTCTATGTCACTCCTCCATGTCACTCCTCTATGTCACTCCTCCATGTCTCTACTCCATGTCGCTCTAACAACTCACTCCTCCATGTCACTCCACCATTTCATTCCTTCATGTCACTCCTCCAGGTCACTCCTCCATGTCGCTACTTCATGTCACTCCTCCATGTCGCTACACAAACTTAACCCTCCTTTTCACTCCTCCATGTCACTCATCCATGTCGCTCCTCCGTGTTGCTCCTCCAAGTTAGTCCTCCATGTAACTCCTCCATGTAGCTACTCCATGTCACTACTCCATGTCGCTACACAAACTCACTCCTCATGTCACTCTTTCATGTCACTCCTCCAAGTCACTCACCCATGTCCCTCCGCGATGTCACTCAACCATATCAACCCTCCTTTTTGATCCGCCCTGTCACTTCTCCATGTCACTCCTCCATGTCTCTCCTCCACGTCACTCCTCTATGTCACTTCTCCATGTCACTCCTACATGTCACTCCTCCATGTCTCTCCTCTATGTCGCTCTAACAACTCACTCCTCCATGTCACTCCAACATTTCACTCCTCCATGTCACTCCTCCACGTAACTCCTCTATGTCACTACTCCATGTCACACCTCCATTTAACTCCTCCATGTCGTTATTCCATGTCACTCTCCTCCATGTTACTCCTCCATGTCACTACACCAACTCAACCCTCCTCGTAACTCCTCCATGTCACTCATCCATGTCACTTCTATATGTCTTCCATGTCACTCCTCCACGTAACTCCTCTATGTCACTACTCCATGTCACACCTCCATTTAACTCCTCCATGTCGTTATTCCATGTCACTCCTCCATGTTACTCCTCCATGTCACTACACCAACTCAACCCTCCTCGTAACTCCTCCATGTCACTCATCCATGTCACCTCTATATGTCTTCCATGTCACTCCTCCATGTCCATCATCCATGTCACTACTCCATGTCACTCTTCCGTGTTGCTCCTCCGTGTTGCTCCTCCATGTCACTCCTCCATGTCCATCCTCCATGTCACTCCTCCAAGTCACTCACTCATGTCCCTCCACGATGTCACTCCACCATATCAACCATCCTTCCTGATCAAACCCTGTCACTTCTCCATGTCACTCCTCCATGTTGCTATTCCATGTCAGTCCTCCATGTCGCTACACCAACTCATTACTCATGTCACTCCTCCAAGTCACTCACCCATGTCACTCCTCCTATTCACTCACCCATGTCCCTCCACGATGTCACTTCCACCATATAAACCCTCCTTCCTGATCAACCCTTTCACTTCTCCAAGTCACTCCTCCATGTCCATCATCCATGTCACTACTCCACATCAATCCTCTATGTCACTCCTCCATGTTTCTCCTCCATGTCTCATCTCCATGTCACTCTAACAACTCACTCCTCAATGTCACTCCAACATTTCACTCCTCCATGTCACTCCTCCAGGTCACTCCTCCATGTCGCTATTCCTGGTCAGTCCTCCATGTCACTCCTCCATGTCACACCTCCATGTTACTCCTCCATGTCACTACACCAACTCATTACTCATGTCATTCCTCCATGTCGCTACTCAAAGTCACTCCTCTATGTCACTACACCAACTCAAACCTCCTTGTCACTCCTCCATGTCGCTCCTCTATGTTGCTCCTCCATTTCACTCCTGCATGTCACTCCTCCATGTCCCTACTCCATGTGACTCCTCCATGTCGCTCCACCAACTTACTCCTCCACGTCGCTCCTCCATATTGCTCTTCCATGTCAATCCTCCATGTAACTCATCTATGTCCCTCTGCCATGTCACTACACCAACTCAATCCTTCTTGTCACTCCTCCATGTCACTTCTATATGTCTTCCATGTCACTCCTCCATGTCACTCATCCATGTCACTTCTATATGTCTTCCATGTCACTCCTCCACGTAACTCCTCTATGTCACTACTCCATGTCACACCTCCATTTAACTCCTCCATGTCGTTATTCCATGTCACTCCTCCATGTTGCTACACCATCTCATTACTAATGTCACTCCTCCATGTCGCTACTCCATGTCACTCCTCCACGTAACTCCTCTATGTCACTCCTCCATATCACACCTCCATGTCACTCCTCCATGTCGTTATTCCATGACCCTCCTCCATGTCGCTACCCCAACTCATTACTCATGTCACTCCTCCATGTCGCTACTCAAAGTCACTCCTCCATGTCACTACACCAACTCACTCCTCCATGTCACTCCTCGATGTCGCTCCTCCGTGTTGCTCCTCCGTGTTGCTCCTCCATGTCACTTCTCCAAGTCACTCACCCATGTCCCTCCACGATGTAATTCCACCATATCAACCCTCCTTCCTGATCAACTCTGTCACTTCTCCAAGTCACTCCTCCATGTCCCTCCTCCATGTCACTACACTCGATCAATCCTCTATGTCACTCCTCCATGTCACTCCTCCATCTCACTCCTCCATGTCGCTATTCCATGTGACTCCTCCATGTCGCTCCACCAACTCCTTCCTCCATGTTACTCCTCCATGTCAACCCTCCATGTCAGTCCTTTATGTCACTCATCCAAGTTACTCCTCCATGTCACTCCACCATTTCACTCCTCCTTGTCACTCCTCCCGGTCACTCCTCCATGTCGCTACTCAAAGTCACTCCTCCATGTCACTTCTCCACATCACTCCTCTATGTCACTCCTCCATGTCACACCTCCATGTCACTCCTCAATGTCGCTACAGCAACTCATTCCTCATGTCAATCCTCCATGTCGCTACTCCATGTCACTTCTATATGTCTTCCATGTCACTGTCCCTCATCCATGTCACTCCTCCACGTAACTCCTCCATTTCACTCCTCCACGTCACTCCTCTATGTCACTCCTCCATGTCACACCTCCATGTCACTCCTCCATGTCGTTATTCCATGTCAGTCCTCCATGTCGCTACACCAACTCGTTACTCATGTCACTCCTCCATGTCGCTACACCAACTCAACCCACCTCGTAACTCCTCCATGTCACTCATCCATGTCACCTCTATATGTCTTCCATGTCACTCCTCCATGTCCATCATCCATGTCACTACTCCATGTCACTCCTCCATGTTGCTCCTCCATGTCACTCCTCCATGTCCATCCTCCATGTCACTCCTCCAAGTCACTCACCCATGTCCCTCCACGATGTCACTCCACCATATCAACCCTCCTTCCTGATCAACCCTGTCACTTCTCCTAGTCACTCCTCCATGTCCATCCTCCATGTCACTACTCCACATCAATCTTCTATGTCACTCCTCCATGTCACTACTCCATATCACTCCTCCATGTCGCTCTACCATGACGCTCCTCCGTGTTGCTCCTCCACATCAATCCTCTATTTCACTCCTCCATGTTGCTCCTCAAAGTCACTCCTCCATGTAACTCCTACATGTAGCTACTCCATGTCACGACTCCATGTCACTCCTCCATGTTGCTCCTCCGTGTTGCTCCTCAAAGTCACTCCTCCATGTAACTCCTGCATGTAGCTACTTCATGTCACTCCTCCATGTCGCTTCACAAACTCACTCCTCATGTCAGTCCTCCATGTCACTCCACCATTCCACTACTCCATGTCACTCCTACAGGTCACTCCTCCATGTTGCTACTCAAAGTCACTCCTCCATGTCACTACACCAACTCACTCCTCAAGGTCACTTCTCCATGTCGCTACTCCATGTCACTCCTCCATGTCGCTCTAAAAACTCACTCCTCCATGTCACTCCACCATTTCACTCCTCCATGTCACTCCTCCATGTCAATACTTCTTGTCACTCCTCCATGTTATTCCTCGATGTCACTCCTTTATGTCATCCTCAAATTCACTCCTCCATGTCACCTCTATATGTCTTCCATGTCACTCCTCCATGTCTCTACTCCATGTCGCTCTAACAACTCACTCCTCCATGTCACTCCACCATTTTCACTCCTTCATGTCACTCCTCCAGGTCACTCCTCCATGTCGCTACTTAATGTCACTCCTTCATGTCGCTACACAAACTCAAAACCTCCTTGTCACTCCTCCAATTCACTCCTCTATGTCACTCCTCCATGTCACACCTCCATGTCACTCCTCCCAAGTCATTCCTCCATGTAACTCCTACATGTAGCTACTCCATGTCACTACTCCATGTCACTCTCCATGTCGCTCCTCTCCATGTTGCTCCTCCAAGTCACTCCTCCATGTAACTCCTCCATGTCGCTTCTCCATGTCACTCCTCCATGTCGCTACACAAACTCACTCCTCATGTCACTCCTCCATGTCACTCCTCCAAGTCACTCACCCATGTCCCTCCGCAATGTCACTCAACCATATCAACCCTCCTTGGTTATCCACCCTGTCACTTCTCCATGTCACTCTTCCATGTAACTCCTCCACATCACTCCTCTATGTCACTCCTCCATGTCACTCCTCCATGTCGCTACTTAATGTAACTCCTCCATGTCGCTACACAAACTCAAACCTCCTTGTCACTCCTCCATGGTCACTCATCCATGTCATTCCTCATGTCACTCCTTTATGTCACTCCTCCAATTCACTCCTCCATGTCACTCCTCCATGTCACTACTCCATGTCACTCCTCCATGTCGCTCCTCCGTGTTGCTCCTCCACATCAATCCTCTATGTCACTCCTCCATGTTGCCTCCTCCAAGTCATTCCTCCATGTAACTCCTACATGTAGCTACTCCATGTCACTACTCCATGTCACTCCTCCCATGTCGCTCCTCCGTGTTGCTCCTCCAAGTCACTCCTCCATGTAACTCCTCCATGTAGCTACTCCATGTCACTCCTCCATGTCGCTACACAAATTCACTCCTCATGTCACTCCTCCATGTCACTCCTCCATGTCACTCCTCCAAGTCACTCACCCCATGTTCCTCCGCGATGTCACTCAACCATATCAACCCTCCTTGGTTATCCACCCTGTCACTTCTCCATGTCACTCTTCCATGTCTCTCCTCCACATCAATCCTCTATGTCACTCCTCCATGTCACTCCTCCATGTCACTCCTCCATGTCCTCTCCTCCATGTCGCTCTAACAACTCACTCCTCCATGTCATTCCATCATTTTCATTCCTCCATGTCACTCCTCCATGTCACTCCTCCATGTCCATTCCTCCATGTCACTCCTCCAAGTCACTCACCCCATGTCCTTCCACGAGTCACTCCACCATATCAACCCCCTACTTCTGGATCAACCCTGTCACTGCCTCCAAGTCACTCCTCCATGTCCCTCCTCCATGTCACTACTCCCTGTCACTCCTCCATGTCGCTCCTTCTTGGTTGCTCCTCCATGTCACTCATCCATGTCATCCTCCATGTCATTCGTTTATGTCACTCCTCCAATTCACTCCTCCATGTCACCTCTATATGTCTTTCATGTCACTGCGCCATGTCCATCCTCCATGTTACTACTCCATTTCACTCCTACGTGTTGCTCCTCCTTGTTGCTCCTCCACATCAATCCTCAAAGTTCACTCCTCCATGTCACTCCTCCAGGTCATTTTTCCATGTCGCTTCTCAAAGTCACTCCTCCCATGTCACTCCTCCCTGTCCCTCCTCCATGTCACTCCTCCATGTCATTCCTCCATGTCACTCCTCATTTATTACTCCATGTCGCTACTCTATGTCACTCCTCCATGTCACTCCTCCATGTCAATCCTCCATGTCGCTACACCAACTCATTCCTCAATCTCACTCCTCCATGTCACTACTTCTTCTCACTCTCCATGTCACTCATCCATGTCATTCCTCCATGTCATTCCTTTATGTCACTCCTCCAATTTCACTCCTCCATGTAATTCCTCCATGTCACTCATCCATATCCCTCCTCCATGTCACTCCATCCTTTCAATCTTCCTTGGTGATCCGACCTTTCACTTCTCCATGTCACTCTTCCATGTCTCTCCTCCACGTCACTCCTCTTATGTCACTCCTCCATGTCACTCCTCCATGTCGCTACAACAACTCAATCCTCCTTGTCACTCCTCCATTGTCGCTCCTTAATGTTGCTCCTCCATGTCACTCCTCCATTTCACTCCACGACGTCTCTCCTCTACGTCACTCCTCATGTCACTACCACCAATTCAATCCTCCTTGTCACGCCTCCATATCACTCATTCATGTCATTCCTCCATGTCATCCTCCATGTCGCTCCTCCGTGTTGCTCCTCCAAGTCACTCCTCCATGTAACTCCTCATGTAGCTTACTCCATGTCACTCCTCCATGTTACTACACCAACTCACTCCTCAATGTCACTCGTCCATGTCACTCGTCCATGTCACTCTTCCATGTCACTCCTCCATGGTCGCTACACCAACTCACTCTTTCAGTTACTCCTCCATGTTGCTACTCCATGTGACTCCTCCATGTCGGTCCACCAACTCCTTCCTCCATGTTACTCCTCCATGTCACTCCTCCATGTCACTCCTTTATGTCACTCCTCCAAGTTACTCCTCCATATCACTCTCCATGTCACTCCTCTAGGTCACTCCTCCATGCCACTCCTCCATGTAACTCCTCCATGTAGCTTCTCCATGTCACTCCTCCATGTCACTCCTCCATGTCGCTACAGCAACTCATTCCTCATGTCACTCCTCCATGTCGCTCCTCCGTGTTGCTCCTCCAAGTCACTCCTCCATGTAACTCCTCCATGTAGCTACTTCATGTCACTCTTCCACGTCACTCCTCTATATCGCTACAACAACTCATTCCTCATGTCACTCCTCCATGTCACTACTCCACATCAATCCTCTATGTCACTCCTCCAAGTCACTCCTCCATGTCACTCCTCCATGTCACTCCACCATTTCACTGCTCCATGTCACTCCTCCAGGTCACTCCTCCATGTCGCTATTCAAAGTCACTCCTCCATGTAACTACACACACTCAACCCTCCTTGTCACTCCTCCATGTCACTCATCCATGTCATTCCTCCATGTCACTCCTTTATGTCACTCCTCCAATTCACTCCTCCATGTCACTCCTCCATGTCCATCCTCCATGTCACTCCTCCAAGTCACTCACCCATGTCCCTCCACGATGTCACTCCACCATATCAACCCTCCTGATCAACCCTGTCACTGCTCCAAGTCACTCCTCCATGTCCCTCCTCCATGTCACTACTCCATGTCACTCCTCCATGTCGCTCCTTCTTGTTGCTCCTCAGTGTCACTCATCCATGTCATTCCTCCATGTCATTCGTTTATGTCACTCCTCCAATTCACTCCTCCATGTCACCTCTATATGTCTTTCATGTCACGCTCCATGTCCATCCTCCATGTCACTACTCCATGTCACTCCTACATGTTGCTCCTCCTTGTTGCTCCTCCACATCAATCCTCAAAGTCACTCCTCCATGTCACTCCTCCAGGTCATTCCTCCATGTCGCTTCTCAAAGTCACTCCTCCATGTCACTCCTCCATGTCCCTCCTCCATGTCACTCCTCTATTTCACTCCTCCATGTCACTCCTCCATGTCAATCCTCCATTTCGCTACACCAACTCATTCCTCAATGTCACTCCTCCATGTCACTACTTCTTCTCACTCCTCCATGTCACTCATCCATGTCATTCCTCCATGTCATTCCTTTATGTCACTCCTCCAATTCACTCCTCCATGTCATTCCTCCATGTCACTCATCCATGTCCCTCTCCATGTCACTCCATCCTTTCAATCTTCCTTGGTGATCCGACCTGTCACTTCTCCATGTCACTCTTCCATGTCGTTACAACAACTCAATCCTCCTTGTCACTCCTCCATGTCGCTCCTTCATGTTGCTCCTCCATGTCACTCCTCCATTTCACTCCACGACGTCTCTCCTCTACATCACTCCTCATGTCAATACACCAATTCAATCCTCCTTGTCACTCCTCCATATCACTCATTCATGTCATTCCTCCATGTCACTCCTTTATGTCACTCCTCCAATTCACTCCTCCATGTCACTTCTATAGTTTCCAAGTCACTCCTCCATGTCCCTCCTCCATGTCGCTCCTCCGTGTTGCTCCTCCAAGTCAGTAATCCATGTAACTCCCATGTAGCTACTCCATGTCACTCCTCAATGTCGCTACATAAACTCACTCCTCATGTCACTCTTCCATGTCACTCCTCCAAGTCACTCACCCATGTCCCTCCGCGATGTCACTCCACCATATCAACCCTCCTTTTTGATCCGCCCTGTCACTTCTCAATGTCACTCCTCCATGTCTCTCCTCCACGTCACTCTATGTCACTCCTCCATGTCACTCCTACATGTCACTCCTCCATGTCTCTCCTCTATGTCGCTTGAGGTGTCTGCTGTTAGATGCAGCATATTAATATAGATGGTTTATATTAGGTAAAGATAACTAAATGCTAGGCTCCTCTGAGTCTGGGCCAAATTGAAGAGACATCTAGTCAAGGTAAATATATACCAGATGCTAGGTCAGCAGGGTCAGGGGAGTCCCTTTCCTGAAAAAACATATATGGGGTCAAAGTTGAGAAGACATAGGATGGCTTTGTAAAAGAGGTGTTTCTATTAAAAACCATTTGTGAAAACTAAGTATTAGACCAAACAAGTCAGTATATAAAAGAGCGGACTGAACATGTTCGATAGAGTTCCCTCATTGATCGGCTGGAGGCTCTCCAAGTAACCTGTTACTTGTATACGATGCTGAACTTATTGTAATAAATTTTTTATACAACTAAGGCAGTGTCGCGGAGTTTCTCTTCAAACATCATCAACGGCATCACCACAGAAGATACGACACGCTCAAACAACTCACTCCTCCATGTCACTCCTCCATGTCACTTCACCATTTCACTCCTCCATGTCGCTCCTCTATGTCACTCCTCCATGTCACTCCTATATGTCACTCCTCCATGTCTTCCTCTATGTCGCTCTAACAACTCAATCCTCCATGTCACTCCTCCATGTCACTCCACCATTTTACTCCTCCATGTCACTCCTCCAGGTCACTCCTCCATGTCGCTACTCAAAGTCACTCCTCCATGTTGCTATAACAACTCACTCTCCATGTCACTCATCCATGTCGCTACTCAAAGTCAATCCTCCATGTCACTCATCCAGGTAACTCCTCCATGTTGCTACTCAAAGTCACTCCTCCATGTCACTCATTCATGTCATTCCTCCATGTCACTCGTTTATGTCACTCCTCCATGTCACTTCTCCATGTCTCTCCTCCATGTTGCTCTAACAACTCACTCCTCCATGTCACTCCACCATTTCACTCCTCCATGTCACTCCTCCAGGTCACTCTCATGTCGCTACTCAAAGTCACTCCTCCATGTCACTCAACCATGTCATTCCTCCATGTCATCGTTTATGTCATTCCTCCAATTCACTCCTCCATGTCACTTCTATATGTCTTCCATGTCACTCCTCCATGTCGCTACACCTACTCACTCTTCCATGTCACTCCTCCATGTCGCTCCTCCATGTTGCTCCTCCGTGTCACTCCTCCATGTCACTCATCCATGTCCCTCCGCCATGTCACTCCACCATATCAATCTTCCTTGGTTAACCGCCCTGTCACTTCTCCATGTCACTCTTCCATGTCTCTCCTCCACGTCACTCCTCCATGTCACTCAACCATGTCATTCCTCCATGTCACTCGTTTATGTCACTCCTCCAATTCACTCCTCCATGTCACTTCTATATGTCTTCCATGTCACTCCTCCATGTCGCTACACCTACTCACTCTTCCATGTCACTCCTCCATGTCGCTCCTCCATGTTGCTCCTCCGTGTCACTCCTCCATGTCACTCATCCATGTCCCTCCGCCATGTCACTCCACCATATCAATCTTCCTTGTTTATCCGCCCTGTCACTTCTCCATGTCACTCTTCCATGTCTCTCCTCCACGTCACTCCTCCATGTCACTCAGCCATGTCATTCCTCCATGTCACTCGTTTATGTCACTCCTCCAATTCACTCCTCCATGTCACTTCTATATGTCTTCCATGTCACTCCTCCATGTCGCTACACCTACTCACTCTTCCATGTCACTCCTCCATGTCGCTCCTCCATGTTGCTCCTCCGTGTCACTCTCCATGTCACTCATCCATGTCCCTCCGCCATGTCACTCCACCATATCAATCTTCCTTGGTTATCCGCCCTGTCACTTCTCCATGTCACTCTTCCATGTCTCCACGTCATTCCTCTATGTCACTCTTCAATGTCACTCCTCTATGTCACTCCTCCATGTCTCTACTCCATGTCGCTCTACAAACTCACTCCTCCATGTCACTCCACCATTTCACTCCTTCATGTCACTCCTCCAGGTCACTCCTCCATGTCGCTAGTTCATGTCACTCCTCCATGTCGCTACACAACTCAACCCTCCTTGTCACTCCTCTATGTCAATTATCCATGTCATTCCTCCATGTCACTCGTTTATGTCACTCCTCCAATTCACTCCTCATGTCACTTCTATATGTCTTCCATGTCACTCCTCCATGTCGCTCAACTCAAACTCAACCCTCCTTGTCAATCCTCTATGTCACTTATCCATGTCATTCCTCCATGTCACTCGTTTATGTCACTCCTCCAATTCACTCCTCCATATCACTTCTCTATGTCTTCCAGTCACTCCTCCATGTCGCTACACCTACTCACTCTTCCATGTCACTCCTCCATGTCGCTCCTCCATGTTGCTCCTCCGTGTCACTCCTCCATGTCACTCATCCATGTCCCTCTGCCATGTCACTCCACCATATCAATCTTCCTAAGTTATCCACCCTGTCACTTCTCCATGTCACTCTTCCATGTCTCTCCTCCACGTCACTCCTCCATGTCACTCAACCTTGTCATTCATCCATGTCACTCGTTTATGTCACTCCTCCAATTCACTCCTCCATGTCACTTCTATATGTCTTCCATGTCACTCCTCCATGTCGCTACACCTACTCACTCTTCCATGTCACTCCTCCATGTCGCTCCTCCATGTGCTCCTCGTGTCACTCCTCCATGCACTCATCCATGTCCCTCCGCCATGTCACTCCACCATATCAATCTTCCTTGGTATCCGCCCTGTCACTTCTCCATGTCACTCTTCCATGTCTCTCCTCCATGTCACTCTCTATGTCACTCCTCCATGTCACTCCTCCATGTCTCTCCTCCATGTCACCACTCCATGTCCATCCTCCATGTCACTCCTCCATGTCATTCCTCCATGTCACTCCTCCGTGTATCTCCTCCATGTCGCTACTCTATGTCACTCCTCCATGTCACTCCTCCATGTCGCTACACCAACTCACTCCTCAATGTCACTCCTCCATGTCACTATTTCTTGTCACTCCTCCATGTCACTCATCCATGTCATTCCTCCATGTCACTCCTTTATGTCACAACTCCAATTCACTCCTCCATGTTACCTCTATATGTCTTTCATGTCACTCCTCCATGTCCATCCTCCATGTCGCTACAACACTCATTCCTCATGTCACTCCTCCATGTCGCTCTCCGTGTTGATCCTCCTAGTCACTCCTCCATGATACTCCTCCATGTAGCTATTCCATGTCGCTCCTCCGTGTGCTCCTCCTTGTCAGTCCTCCAAGTCACTATCCCATGTCCTTCCACGATGTCACTCCACCATATCAACACTCCTTCCTGATCAACCCTGTCACTTCTCCAAGTCACTCCTCCATGTCACTCCTCCATGTCACTCATCCATGTCCCTCCGCCATGTCACTCCACCCTATCAATCTCCCTTGGTGATCCGACCTGTCACTTCTCCATGTCACTCTTCCATGTCTCTCCTCCATGTCACTCCTCTATGTCACTCCTACATGTCACTCCTCCATGTCTCTTCTCCATGTCGCTCTAACAACTCACTCCTCCATGTCACTCCACCATTTCACTCCTCCATGTCACTCCTCCAGGTCACTCATCCATGTTGCTACTCAAAGTCACTCCTCAATGTCACTCATCCATGTCATTCCTCCATGTCACCACTCCATGTCCATCCTCCATGTCACTCCTCCATGTCATTCCTCCATGTCACTCCTCCGTGTATCTACTCCATGTCGCTACTCTATGTCACTCCTCCATGTCACTCCTCCATGTCGCTATTCCATGTGACTCCTCCATGTCGCTCCATCAACTCACTCCTCCATTTCACTCCTTCATGTCACTCCACCGTTTCACTCCTCCATGTCACTTCTCCAGGTCACTCCTCCATGTCGCTACTCAACTCACTCCTCCATGTTACTACACCAACTCACTCCTCAATGTCACTCCTCCATGTCACTCCTCCATTTCTCTCCTCCATGTCGCGATAACAACTCACTCCTCAATGTCACTACTTCATGTCACTCCTCCATGTCGCAACACAAACTCCATCCTCCTTTACACTCTTCATGTCACTCCTCCATATCGCTCCTCCATGTCCCTCCTCCATGTCACTCCTCCATGTCATTACTCCATGTCACTCCTCCATGTCACTCATCCATGTCTCCCCTCCACGTCACTCCTCTATGTCACTCCTCCATGTCACTCCTCCGTGTCGCTCCACCAACTCAATCCTCCTTGTCACTCCTCCATGTCGCTCCATCATGTTGCTCCTCCTTTCACTCCTCCATTTCACTCCACGACGTCTCTCCTGTACGTCACTCCTCATGTCACTACACCAACTCAATCCTCCTTGTCACTCCTCCATATCACTCATCCATGTCATTCCTCCATGTCACTCCTTTATGTCACTCCTCCATGTCACTCCTCCATGTCGCTATTCCAAGTTACTCCTCTATGTAGCTCCTCTATGATGCTCCTCATGTCACTCCTCCATTTCACTCATCCATGTCACTCCTCTATGTCACTCCTCCATGTCACTCCTCAATGTCACTTGTCCATGTCACTCGTCCATGTCGCTATACAAACTCACTCCTCATGTTACTCCTCCATGTCACTCCTCCATTTCACTCCTCCAAGTCACTCACCCATGTCCCTCAATGATGTCACTCCACCATATCAACCCTCCTACCTGATCAACCCTGTCACTTCTCCAAGTCACTCCTCCATGTCCCTCAGCCATGTCACTACTCCATGTAGCTATTCCATGTCAGTCCTCCATGTCGCTACACCAACTCACTCTTTCATGTTACTCCTCCATGTTGCTACTCCATGTGACACCTCCATGTCGCTCCACCAACTCCTTCCTCCATGTTACTCCTCCATGTCACTCCTCCATGTCACTCCTTTATGTCACTCCTCCATGTCACTCCTCCATGTCACTCCTCTAGGTCACTCATCCATGCCACTCCTCCATGTAACTCCTCCATGTCACTCCTCCAACTCACTTACCCATGTCCCTCCACGATGTCACTCCACCATATAAACCCTCCTTCCTGATCAACCCTGTCACTTCTCCAAGTCACTCCTCCATGTCCCTCCTCCATGTCATTACTCCTTGTCACTTCTCTATGTCGCTACAGCAACTCATTCCTCATGTCACTCCTCCATGTCGCTCCTCCGTGTTGCTCCTCCATATAACTCCTCCATGTAGCTACTCCATGTCACTCCTCCATGTCGCTACACAAACTCACTACTCATGTCACTCCTCCATGTCACTCCTCCAAGTCACTTACCCATGTCCCACCACGATGTCACTCCACAATATAAACCCTCCTTCCTGATCAACCCTGTCACTTCTCCAAGTCACTCCTCCATAACCTCCTCCATGTCATTACTCCTTGTCATTCCTCCATGTCGCTACAGCAACTCATTCCTCATGTCACTCCTCCATGTCGCTCCTCCGTGTTGCTCCTCCAAGTCACTCCTCCATGTAACTCCTCCATGTAGCTATTCCATGTCACTCCTCCATGTCACTCCTCCATGTCGCTACAACAACTCATTCCTAATGTCACTCCTCCATGTCACTACTCCAACATCAATCCTCTATGTAACTCCTCCATGTCACTCCTCCATGTCTCTCCTCCATGTCGCTCTAACAACTCACTCCTCCATGTCAATCCACCATTTCACTCCACTATGTCACTCCTCCAGGTCACTCTCCATGTCGCTACTCAAAGTCACTCCTCCATGTAACTACACCAACTCACTAATCAATGTCACTCCTCCATGTCACTACTTCATGTCACTCCTCCATATCGCTACACAAACTCAACCCTCCTAGTTACTACTCCATGTCACTCATCCATGTCATTCCATGTCACTCCTTTATGTCACTCCTCCAATTCACTCCTCCATGTCACTCATTCATGTCCCTCCTCCATGTCACTCCATCATATCAATCTTCCTTGGTGATCCGACCTGTCACTTCTCCATGTCACTCTACCATGTCTCTCCTCCACGTCACTCCTCTATGTCACTCCTCCATGTCACTCCTCCATGTCTCTCCTCCATGTCACTCTAACAACTCACTCCTCCATGTCACTCCACCATTTCGCTCCTCCATGTCACTCCTCCAGGTCACTCCTCCATGTCGCCACTCAAAGTCACTCCTCTATGTCACTCCCCAACTCACTCCTCAATGTCACTCCTCCTGTCACTACTTAATGTCACTCTTCCATGTCACACACAAACACAACCCTCATTTTCACTCCTCCATGTCACTCATCCATGTCAATCCTCCATGTCACTCCTTTATGTCACTCCTCCAATTCCCTCCTCCATGTCACTCCTCCATGTCGCTCCTCCGTGTTGCTCCTCCTTGTCACTCCTCCAAGTCACTCACGCATGTCCGTCCACGATTCACTCACCATATAAACACTCCTTCCTGATCAACCCTGTCACTTCTCCAAGTCACTCCTCCATGTATCTCCTCCATGTCCCTACTCTATGTCACTCCTCCATGTCACTCCTTCATGTCGCTACACAAACTCACTCCTCATGTTACTACTCTATGTCGCTACTCAATGTCATCCTCCATGTCGCACCACCTCACTCCTCAATGTCACTCCTCCATGTCATTACTTCTTGTCATCCTCCATGTCACCTCTATATGTCTTCCATGTCACTCCTCCATGTCCATCCTCCATGTCACTACTCCATGTCAATCCTCCATGTTGCTCCTCTGTGTTGCTCCTCCTTGTCATCCTCCAAGTCACTTACGCATGTCCCTCCACGATTTCACTCCACCATATCAACCCTCCTTCCTGATAGACCCTGTCACTTCTCCAAGTCACTCCTCCATGTCTATCCTCCATGTCGCTACTCCACATCAATCCTCTATGTCACTCCTCCATGTCACTCCTCTATGTCACTCCTCCATATCGATATTCCATGTGACTCCTCCATGTCGCTCCACCAAACTCCTTCCTCCATGTCACTCCTCCATGTAAATCCTTTATGTCATCCTCCAAGTTACTCCTCCATGTCACTCCACCATTTAACTCCTCCATGTCACTCCTCCAGGTCACTCCTCCTTGTCGCTACTCAAAGTCACTCCACCATGTCACTACACCAACTCACTCCTCAATGTCCCTCCTCCATGTCACTACTTCATGTCACTCCTCCATGTCGCTCCACTCACTCACTCCTCCACGTCGCTCCTCCATGTCACACCTCCATGTCACTCCTCCATGTCGGTACACAACTCACTCTTCATGTTACTACTCTATGTCGCTATCCATGTCACTCCTCCGTGTCGCTACACCAACTCACTCCTCAATGTCACTCCTCCATGTCACTACTTCTTGTCACTCCTCCATGTCACTCATCCATATCATTCCTCCATGTCACTCCTTTATGTCACTCCTCCAATTCACTCCTCCATGTCACCTATATATGTCTTCCATGTCACTCCTCCATGTCCATCCTCCATGTCACTACTTAATGTCACTCCTCCATGTCGCTCCTCCGTGTTGCTCCTCCTTGTCACTCCTTCAAGTCACTCACCCATGTCCTTCCACGATGTCACTCCACCATATAAACCCTCCTTCCTGATCTACCCTGTCATTTCTCCAAGTCACTCCTCCATGTACATTCTCCATGTCCCTACTCCATGTCACTCCTCCATGTCGCTCCTCCGTGTTGCTCCTCCTTGTCACTCCTCCAAGTCACTCACCCAAGTCCGGTCACGATGTCACTCCACCATATCAAACCCTCCTTCCTGATCAACCCTGTCATTTCTCCATATCACTCCTCCATGTAATTCCTCCATGTCACTCCTCCATGTATCTCCTCCATGTCGCTACTCTATGTCACTCCTCCATGTCACTCCTCCATGTCACTCCTCCATGTCGCTACACAAACTCACTCCTCATGTTATTACTCTATGTCGCTACTCCATGTCACTCCTCCATGTCGCTACACCAACTCACTCCTAAATGTCACTCCTCCATGTCACTACTTCTTGTCACTCCTCCATGTCACTCATCCATGTCATTCCTCCATGTCACTCCTTTATGTCACAACTCCAATTCACTCCTCCATGTCCATCCTCCATGTCACTCATCCATGTCATTCCTCTATGTCACCCTTTATGTCACTCCTCCAATTCACTCCTCCTTGACACTCCTCCATGTCACTCATCCATGTCATTCCTCCATGTCACTCCTTTATGTCATTCCTCCAATTCACTCCTCCATGTCCATCCTCCATGTCACTTATCCACATCAATCTCTATGTCACTCCTACATGTCATCCTCCATGTCTCTCATCCATGTCGCTCTAACAACTCACTCCTCCATGTCACTCCACCATTTCACTCCTCCATGTACTCTCCAGGTCACTCCTCCATGTTGCTACTCAAAGTCACTCCTCAATGTCACTCATCCATGTCATTCCTCCATGTCACCACTCCATGTCCCTCCTCCATGCTCACTCCTCCGTGTCATCTCCTCCATGTCACTCCTCCGTGTATCTCCTCCATGTCGCTACTCTATGTCACTCCTCCATGTCACTCCTCCATGTCGCTATTCCATGTGATCCTCCATGTCGCTCCATCAACTCACTCCTCCATTCACTCCTTCATGTCACTCCACCGTTTCACTCCTCCATGTCACTTCTCCAGGTCACTCCTCCATGTCGCTACTCAAACTCACTCCTCCATGTTACTACACCAACTCACTCCTCAATGTCACTCCTCCATGTCACTCCTCCATTTCTCTCTCCATGTCGCGAAACAACTCACTCCTCAATGTCACTACTTCATGTCACTCCTCCATGTCGCAACACAAACTCCATCCTCCTTTACACTTTTCATGTCACTCCTCCATATCGCTCCTCCATGTCCCTCCTCCATGTCACTCCTCCATGTCATTACTCCATGTCACTCCTCCATGTCACTCATCCATGTCTCCCCTCCACGTCACTCCTCTATGTCACTCCTCCATGTCACTCCTCCGTGTCGCTCCACCAACTCAATACTCCTTGTCACTCCTCCATGTCGCTCCATCATGTTGCTCCTCCATTTCACTCCTCCATTTCACTCCACGACGTCTCTCCTGTACGTCACTCCTCATGTCACTACACCAACTCAATCCTCCTTGTCACTCCTCCATATCACTCATCCATGTCATTCCTCCATGTCACTCTTTATGTCACTCCTCCATGTCACTCCTCCATGTCGCTATTCCAAGTTACTCCTCTATGTAGCTCCTCTATGATGCTCCTCCATGTCACTCCTCCATTTCACTCATCCATGTCACTCCTCTATGTCACTCCTCCATGTCACTCCTCAATGTCACTTGTCCATGTCACTCGTCCATGTCGCTATACAAACTCACTCCTCATGTTACTCCTCCATGTCACTCCTCCATTTCACTCCTCCAAGTCACTCACCCACATCTCCCTCAATGATGTCACTCCACCATATCAACCCTCCTACCTGATCAACCCTGTCACTTCTCCAAGTCACTCCTCCATGTCCCTCAGCCATGTCACTACTCCATGTAGCTATTCCATGTCAGTCCTCCATGTCGCTACACCAACTCACTCTTCATGTTACTCCTCCATGTTGCTACTCCATGTGACACCTCCATGTCGCTCCACCAACTCCTTCCTCCATGTTATCCTCCATGTCACTCCTCCATGTCACTCCTTTATGTCACTCCTCCATGTCACTCCTCCATGTCACTCCTCTAGGTCACTCATCCATGCCACTCCTCCATGTAACTCCTCCATGTCACTCCTCCAACTCACTTACCCATGTCCCTCCACGATGTCACTCCACCATATAAACCCTCCTTCCTGATCAACCCTGTCATTCTCCAAGTCACTCCTCCATGTCCCTCCTCCATGTCATTACTCCTTGTCACTTCTCGATGTCGCTACAGCAACTCATCCTCATGTCACTCCTCCATGTCGCTCCTCCGTGTTGCTCCTCCATATAACTCCTCCATGTAGCTACTCCAGTCACTCCTCCATGTCGCTACACAAACTCACTACTCATTTCACTCCTCCATGTCATCCTCCAA